>JADRCD010217285.1:13574-31074 GCA_019843815.1 Montemys delectorum
AAAAAAAAAAAAAAAAAAAAAAAAAAAAAAAAAAAAAAAAGCATGACCTTGAACTTGTAGCTCTCTTGCCTCCACCTAGAGAGTGCTGGAATTACAGGCATGGGCTCCCACCACACCTAGTTTCAGGTAGTGCTGAGGACCTAAGGCTTCATGAATGCCAGGCCGCCATTCTACCAAGTAAGCTACAGTTCCAGCCCTAAGGCCTCACCTTTTTGTTTTGCTTTATTTTGTTAGTTAGTTAGTTTGTTTTTGTTTTACGGTTTCTCTGTGTAACTCTGACTGTCCTGAAACTCTTTATAGTGACCAGGCTGGCCTCGAACTCAGAGATCTGCCTGCCTCTGCCTTCTCAAAGGCTGGGATTAAAGCTGTATATCACCGCTACCCAGCAAGATCTCACCCCTTAATACTGTCACGATGGCAGATGAATCGTAACATGAGTTTTGGAGGGCCACACCACAGACTAATTTCTGTGTCTGGTTTATTTTGCTTAATGTTTTCATAGGGTAGAGTCTAAAGTGCCCACTTCATAGGGTGGTTGTGAAGATAAACAGAGCATGTGTAAAGTTCCTGGCCTAAATACCTGTCATGGAGCTGGTATGCAAAAGGAAGGAGCTGGCAGGGGTGTGGCAGCACATGCCGTCTATTGCAACATCTAATAGGCCTAGGCAGGAGGCTCTCTAAACTTGAAGCCAGCCTGGTCTACATAGCAAGTCCCAGGCCAACCAGGCACCCCGTTTTAAAAGGTCAGGGTGAAGTGAGGTGGGAGAGTCATTGTACTAAGGAACTGAATTTGACTCATTTCTTCAAGTTCTTTTTGTCAACCTGGAGATTTGAGGGGTTGTTTCAATTGTCCCTGAAGAACTGCAGAATTGTCACAGCTGCTCCCAGCCCCAAGAGTAAGGCTCTGCTAAGTACTTGGTTTGTAAAGGCACCTTCTTCTACAGTTCAAGCTGGCCTTGAACTCTTGTTGCTCCTCCTGCCTCAGCAGTGCTGGGATCAAGGGCAGGCACCGACAAGCTACATTTTGGTTGTGGCTGCTGCTCTTTGTTAATTCATATGCTCCCTGCTGCCTCTTTCCTTTGGCTCTCTTCACTTAAGTCAGTTGGAATGATAATTGTTAATAATTGGATTCATTCAGTCCAAAATGCTTAGAAAATATTTTTTGGCAGAGTTTAATAAATTGATTTCCCCATTGTGCCTTCTTTATCGCCACAGCTGGAAAAGTATTTATTCATTTTTCATCCTGTACCCCTTTCTGAGTGAAAAGGAAGCCTTGTTTGTTTATTTACTCATTTCTTGATCTATTTATCCTACCCGTTTCTTGAATGCCTGTTGTATAGCAGGCCCTGTGCTGACTGGGAGGCAATTTCTAAACAAGCAAACAAACAATGTATGTTTGGCCCATTTTCTAGAGAGAAAGATCTGCATTTTCTGTAGTACGAGAAGGAACATCCACAGAGCCTCAGAAGATACTGCTCTGCTCAAGACGATTGGGGGCCCCGTGAAAGTCACTGGCTTCATTACCTCCCCCTCTGGCTTAGGGGTTCTTTAAAAAAGTTAATACCATCTGCCTGATGATTCTGCTCAAAGGCACCTTTGAATCTTATACAAAGTTACAGAAGTAAATAATCTTATTTTTTCAGATTTCATTCTCTCTCTCTTAAAAAAAAAAAAAAGGATACAAGCCCAAGATTGTCTCCCAGTTAACTTCATCCCTGACGTTGGACAAGCCACTTTATCTCTCTGTAATGGCAATCAAGCTGTAGTCTCTGAAGACTTTCCTAAGTTCTGGTTTTTTTTTCTCTTCAATCTCAGGGATGCGAGGCAGGTAGCAGTGGGCATGGCTTCACATGCGCTCATGCTGTCATTATATAAACACCCAGCTAAATAGATGAGTTCTTAAATGATTTATTGACTAAAGATGGGCTAAGGAACTGGACATGCGTAGCTCTTGGCCATCTTGGAGAAGAAATTGCTGAGAGGACGAGTTCAGATTGGCTTTTCCATGCCTCAGATTTGTGTTCCCAGGTGAGTTCCCACAGGCAGGGGGTTATGGGTGTCTTCCTTTGCAGATAACTGGTTGTTGAGTAAATCTGCCCAGTGCACAGACTGAGCATCCCTATTTACTGTTGCTTTCCAGACCACGTCCTCTAGCCTGGCCTTTATCAATAACAATGATAAAAGTGCCACGGTTGCTCTCTGTTGACATACTGTCCTTTGTTTCAAAACTCAAGCGAGGAAAGCAGGAGTGTCATTTATTGGGCCTCCACAAACTTCAGAACATGTCCCTGTGACTAATTTTCTGCTTGGCTTTAGTAAGGAAAATGGTAAAGAGGTAACCTAAAGGTACACAAGAAATATTGCGCAGGGCCTCTGCAGGTACATACTTCAGAAAGCACAGCCTTCGGGGGGGGGGGGGGGGGTGGACGGAGGGGATGTCAAATTAGAGGAACATGGCAAATAGGAATTGATAACGGCTTTATTTCATACTTTAAAATGAGCAGTTTCCCTCCTGTAACAATTGGAGTGTTTCTAGAGTCAGTTGCTGCTGTCTGCACGCACCGACCTAACACTTTCAGCCATCGCCGAAAGGTCTGAACCATCTAGTTTTAGTTTGTCCTCAGTCTGCATCTACCGTTTTTTACATTCTATTTCCACAATGGTGCTTTTTAAAGTGTTTGTTTTTAAATTATGTGTATGTAGGAGGGCCAATATGTACGTGTGAGTGCGGGTGCCTGAGACGACAGAATAGAGTGCCCGATCGCCTGCAGTAGGAGTTACAGGCGATGGTCATAAGCTTCTCGAAGTGCATAGTGGGAACTGAATTGTGCTCTCCTGCAAGAACAGTACAAATGCATACTTTCTGAGCACTATCTCCTATATTTTAACCCGTAGATATACATTATGTCTAGTAAGGGTTTATATCTTACAGCTATAAAAAAGCCTTTTACTCTTGTATCCAAAACAAAAAATTGGGAAGACGAATTCTCAATCCTAATTACTGAATGTTTGAAAATGATCCTTCCAAGCTGTATTTCAAAGAAGACATTGCTAATTCCGAATATGTGATGGCCAGCCCATAGTGGTTTCATTTTATCTCCTCCTTTGTTAGGAGTCCTATCCTGTGCCTGTTGCTCTGAGTTTGCTGTGGAGGCTCCAGACACAGCTTCCTAAAACTTCTTGCTACGTTTGTCCAGATTAACAGCCCACACTGAAGTCAACAGACCCAAATTCCAACCACAAAATCTCTTCTTCCTGCTATAATTTATTACCTCAGCTGAAGACAACATCAATCCTCTGCGTCACCATCCTTCATCCCGCCGGCCCTCCCTTCCTCCTCCATCGTTCCCTATGGTATGCAGCCCTTGGGAGCCTTGCTGAGTCCAGGGCAAGAGCTTCTCTGTAGAAACTAGGGATCCTAGTCGGATTGTCAGCCAGCAGCACACCGTGGCTCTGTTATTTAAATGATTCCTGTCCACCTCTTCCAGGCCATCCCCAACATTCTGAGATTTCTAGAGCAATCTTGCCAAGATAAAAATGTAATCATGTCCCCTCCTGTAATCAAACCTATGTAGTCTCCCTGTTATCTGGCTTGGGGGTGGGGGTGGGGGGAGAGGAAACTATGGGCTAAAATATATAAATACAAATAAAATTGTTAGGAAGGATATTTGAAGAGGTCTGAACCGGATTATTTGTCTTTTTAGCTGTATTCCCTGTTCCTCCTTTCCCCGGTATTCATGAACTTCCTCTCCCTAGGGATCCTGGTCTCCTGTGACAACTGGATGCTCTTTTCCATCTGTTTCAGTCTTACAGTCAGTAGTTCCTGCCAAGGTCGGCACTCCTTCGTCAGCATCTCCATCTTTGTGTGACCCTGCTGAAACGCCACCACTCCTCAGCAGCTTTTCATAATCACATCTGGACCCACACCCCACCCTGTATCATTGACATTATCTATATCCCCCACCGTTCCCCCAACCCCCAGCCTTTTCGCAACCCGATTTCCCCTGGAGGGACCACCTTCCATGGACAGTGTGGGGTTGCGAGTAGCTTCCTGTGGACTTTCCGGTCAAACCTGGAACACAGCAAGACAAGGCTGCTGGGAGTTTTCGCCTGAACGAGGTACCTTCTATGGTGTCCTCAGGGTGCCCCAGTAGGATGGCGCTCCAGTTGTTCACAGCAGAAAACTGCTCTGTAATGCTACTTTTATTACCAGTTAGTAGGCTTCCTCATCTAACTTCCTCACTCCCCTCCCGCTGCGTTCTGTGATCACCCCCCAAATAAATGCAAACGCATTCTTGTCTCCGGGGTCCGCCAGTGGGGAAGCCCAGTGTCTCTGCTGTTAAGGCAGGCTGCTTAGCCATTTCCTGTTAGAACCTCATTTACTTTGAGAACTCTTTACTGGGAAAAACCCCTTCGTGTCAGGAACTGGGTCTTCCTCTCAAATGTTTCTTCTAACCTGAGGTAAATGTCCAACCTCTAAAGACTGAAGGAAAAAAAATGTTTCAATAAAGAAGAAACTCAGATCCAGGAATGTATGAGACGGAGAAAAAAGTTAAAGCCTTCAAGGATTTTCAGAAACCCTGTGGCTGCCATGTCATTCCTTGGGAGCTGTGCCATAGAAAAGAGAGTTATCTCTAGCCTCCATTTGCCAATTTCCCAGTTAACTTGAGTTGAAAGTCATTCTTTTTTCACGTATCTGTTTGTTTCACCTCTAGCGTCTATGATTCCTGAAGATAGGCCTTTGACCATGATTCTTTTTTTTTTCTTTAAGATTTATTTATTGTTATATGTAAGTACACTGTAGCTGTCTTCAGACACACCAGAAGAAGGATTAGATCTCGTTTTGAGTGGTTGTGAGCCATCATGGGGTTGCTGGGATTTGAACTCAGGACCTTTGGAGGAGCAGTCCATGCTCTTAACCACTGAGCCATCTCCCCAGCCCTGACCATGATTCTTAATAATGAAAGCCCCTCACCTGCTGCCTGCCTGGCACACAGTGTGTGCAGATCCAAAAACTAACAAAAAATAAAGTAAAAGCAAGAGAAATGAAGCACCTGAGAGTGCTGTAAAGCAAGCTTATATAGTTTATTTTTTTAGTAATCACTTATGCTAAGCACTACTATACCTGCTCTAGGAAGATAAAATAGCAGAGTTCAAAGCCGTCACGTAAATTGTAAGTTGAGAGCATCCAAATTAGTGTTCTACGGTACTTAAGAAATGACTTGAGCAACGACTTTGATGACGATGCCACGAGGAATGTGGAAAGCAGAGGACTGGAATGCAAGTGAACTTCTGAATGCCCTGGTGGTAGCCTTTCACCCATCACCGCTTCACCTGCTGTCCATTTTACCCAGCCCCTCTCCTGCAGCCTTCACTCACGTTTAGCTCTTTCTCCCTCTGTCTGCCTCCTGGAGAGAAGATCTCCAGATCTTGCAGCCAGAAAGTATATCAGGCCCAGCTGTGTGTTTCCCTGGCTTCTGGGACATAACCCTTTAAAAGTTAGCTTAAAGGAAACAAAATAACATGAAACAATGGTGTGGGGGATTAATACCCTTGTGGACCAACCTCTACAATGAGGAAGGAAGAGGAGGAGGAGGGGAGAAGGAGGAAGTGGGGGGGGGAAGGGGGGGAGCGGGGAGGAAGATAGGAGGAAAGCGGGGGTGGGGAGAGAAGGGGAAGAGGGAAAGGAGGAGGGGGAGGAAGAGAGGAGGAAAAGGGGAAGGAAGGAGGGGAAGGAGGAGGGGAAGAAAGGGGGGGATGAGAAGAAGAGGAGGAAGAGAGAAGGAAGAGGAAAGGGGGTGGAAGGAAGAGGAGATGGGGAGGAAGAGAAGGAGGAAGGAGCAAAGAAAAATAACTTTTAGAATTTTAGCTTCTCTTTAGTTACCAAGTCCTAGGAGCCAAGAAGGGTGAAATTAAAGGCCAGTTTGTACTCCTAAGTAAAGACCAATTGCCTCCCTAGATGGTCCAAACGTTCTCTGCACGAGTTTGCGAGAGGATTAAAGTCAATTGAGTAGATTGTGGGTATGGCTGTGGCTGGAAGACTTGTGAATGGAGTTGATTCCAACGGGCTTGCCGCACTAAAAGGAGGCAGGCACAATGCAGGCGGGCATAATGGAAACTGTTCTGAGAAAAACCGTTCACTCAGACTTGCAGTTCTGATATTCGGTAAAATGTAAAGTAAAATTTGGAACTGAAAAAAATTCAAGCCTGGAAGGATTTATATTCTAGTAATAATGGACAACAGAGTACATAGTTGGTAAAGAAGACACAGTGTCTTTGAATGACAGACTGTTCTGAGTGCTCTCTGATCAATATGACAACCAGGAACAGGAACATGGCAGGGAAGATCTGCAATCCACGTATCAGTTTGCTGGGAGACCAGTCAATGAAAAAACCAAAAGAACTAAAAAAGGAAAGGAAACACATGACTACTCCTAGCTATGGTGGAGTAGCCAGTTCATTATACACACATGAGAATGTGAGAGAGCCTAGCCAGAGACAGACCATTGGGAGAGTCCACAGTGGTCCTGACCCTGAACTATGGAAGGGAAGGGGATCTGGTGGAGAGGAGAACCAAATGCAGTAGCCAGGAGGCCAAAGGTGCAAAAGGGTGAGTAACCAAAATGATTGGATTACGTAGGGAAGCGCCTCTGTGCCAAGGGCAGCGCAGCCCGGGGCTGAAGAGTTCAGGGTAGAGGGTGGGGTATGCCAGCTATTCCTGGGAACTGGTAGGGACTGAGGGATGCTGGGAGAATCCGGAGGCTGGGTACACTTTGATATGTTAAATTGACACCTTAACCGTTGGTCTGGGGTTTGGAGCTTAACAACCAAGTAAGTTGCTGCTTTAAGTGAAATGAAAAAGCAAAACAAAACAAAACAAAAACCAAACATCCCCTCTCCTCCAGCTCCTTGTTCGAAACTTCAGACATTTTGAGAGTTCCACTCCGCACCTCCCATTTTTGGAGGTGGTAGGGAGCAGTTTTAAGGGCCTGCAATATGCATGCTGAACAAGCACTCGCGCCCTGAGCTACACTCCCAGCCCCGTTTGTGATTCAGTAGAGTGGAACATTAGACCTAGGTAGCCCTGCGCAACTCACGGCTCCTACCCCACGAAGCCAGGCTCGATTACCCTCCATTTATTGAGATCCTTCTCCAGGAGGTTTTCTTCTCATTCACTCTTGATTAGAGTGTACCTGGAAACTACGTTAGAAATCGAAATTTGCCGTTAGAATTCACATTGGGCCTGGCCGTGGTTTGAGCATTTCTGTCCCCCTTCCTTCTCCAGCGGCCGTGTTGGGAAGTGGTGCCTTTATAGGAGGAATTTGGGTCACGAGAGGAAAGCCTTCGTGAATGGACTGACTTTTCTCATGTGGGTGAGTTCTCATCTCTTGGGGCTGGGTTAGTTCCCAGGATAGCAGGATATGACAAAGGGAGCTCACCCCTTGTGTTTTCTCACTCTGGCCAGAGTCTGTGTGGCCTTCTGCTTTCTGTCATGAGTCGAGGCTTCATGAGGGTCGTTGCTGGATGACTCACCAGCCTTTGACTTCTCGATCTCCAGGGACGATACATGCACACACGTGCACCACTTTCTTTTATGAGGTCCCTAATCTTAAGTCTTCTAAAAGTCCGCAACAGAAAACAGACCTGAGACAAAACCAAGGGAGCTACCTACACAAAATTCTGTGGTTTCTTAATACACGGAAGTCAACTCCACCGTGGGAATCATCAGAGATTTTGGAGGTAGGGCCGGTTCTTAATAAAACTTCAATAATTAACCTTGGAAGGATAGTCTCTAAAATCCTTTCCGCTTGACTATCAGTTGTTAAAAAGCCAAGACCTGATCTCAGAACTTTGAGGTTTCATTTGCACACCCCCACTGCACCCCCACCAAGGTTTGGGAGTGGGGGAGGAGGGGCGTTACTTACACATTGTTTATTTCATCGTGGTCTTCCCATAAATCCCTCCTAGTTGCTTTCCCTGGCTGGGGTTGTAGCCATAGCTTTTTGTATTCAGGGCCTCCCTCTAAACGGGCCTCCCCCCTCCTCCCTGTGACCTCCCTAGGACATAGAGGGAGGGGAATAAATGTACTTGAGTTACACAACGTGTTCTTCACTCCTTCGGTCCCAAACTGTTAACTCCTCTCCTTATCTTAGAGGCTCAGCTGTGTCCTTGAACATATCCTTGACTTGTGTCACGTTCTTCTCCCTGGGACTAGAGTGAGGGGTTAGAACAATTCTCCAGAGTGGAACAAAGATGCGGTTATACCACCCAACTCGGCCCAAACTTCCAGTTTTGCATGAACGGGAGGTCAGTTTCCTGCATCTGCTCTGGGACAGGTAATCCGAGAACCACATTGTGTTAGTAATTCTAGCAACTTCAAGGGTGGTTCTAAGGGAGTGTCTCTGGATTGATGGAGATTCTTCACACACCGTCTTAGCTTCTGTGCCCTGAAAATATGTGCTCTGTGAATTAAATCTTTAAGTGATTTTTCTTTGTTTGTTTGTTTGTTTTTTAATGAGGTGTTTGAATGTTTGTCTGAAGGCGTGTCTGTGCACCATGAGCACGTGCCTGGTGCCCAAGGAAGTCACAGGAAGGCATCGGATCTCCTGGAACTGGAGTTAGAGTTGGGAATTGAACCTGGCTCCTCTGGCCTCTACAAGAGTAGCCATTACTCTTAACCCCTAGCCATCTCTCCAGCCCCTTCTATTTAACATTAAAAACAAGATAAAACAAAATCACGGAACTATTGGGCTTCTTAGCTAGTTCCTGTGACAAACTGGTACACCCTGCTTCATTTTAAAACAAGTTATAAAGCTATGCAAAGCAACAAACCTCCATGCACATCAGAAGCAGTTATCAAAAAGGTCACAAGAACTGAGGTGACGGCTTTGCCATGGATAAAGGCGTTCCTCCAATGCCCACAACCTGAGTCTCGTATGGTGGAGGCAGAGCGCTGACTCCAGGAAGTTGTCTTCTGACTTCCGCAGGCCCACCTTTGGCACACCACACACTCACTTGTCCACAAAATAAATAAGTGTTAAAAAAAAAACTTCATTAAGTCACAAAAAAAGGCATTCTTGGAGAGTCTTAAGCTTTAACACCTGTAAGCCGGGCGGTGGTGGCGCACGCCTTTAATCCCAGCACTTGGGAGGCAGAGGCAGGTGGATTTCTGAGTTCAAGGCCAGCCTGGTCTACAGAGTGAGTTCCAGGACAGCCAGGGATACACAGAGAAACTCTGTCTTGAAAATAAATAAATAAATAAATAAATAAATAAAAAGTAAAAAATTTTACACCTATAAAATAGGTGGCACACACCTTTGGTTCTAGCACTCTGAAGGCAGCTGCAGGCAGAGCTTTGTCAGCTAACGGCTAACCAGTCTACATGGTGAGGTTCAGCCTGGCCAGGGCTACATAGTGGGACCCTATCTCAAAAACAAAACAAAACAACAAAAACAAAATGTGAAATAAAAAATGTCTAGCCTCTTATTAACTTCAGAAGAGAATACTAAGTGTCTTATTTGTTTGGGAACCTCTTTTTTTTTTTTTTTTTTAATTTTCTCATATAAAACTTATCCTGACCTGATTACAGTTCATCTCCTTTCTGTATCTCATGAGAAAACAATGAGGCTTCTAAGGGATAAAAATAAAATAAAATAATAAAATAAGCAAACCCTAACACATTGGAATTGCACAATACAGAAGGAAAAGAGCCCAAGAGAAGGCTCCAGAAACAGAGACGCAGTCGTTCGCACCCTCAGGAGACCCATCAAAAACCACTAAACTGGAAACCATATTATTCCACTCAAAGACCTGGTGCAGACTTGAGCACCTGTACGAGCCGCCTCAGACTCTGTGAGCTCATGTGAGCTTTGTCCAAGTTGCCTTAGAGGGGAGGGGCTTGTTTTCTTGTTATCTATCCCCTCCGCATCTGATACTTTTTCTACCTCCTACTCTCCTGCGTACCCCGTCTGGGCTGAGGGTTCCAAGGTTCTCACTCTCTGCATAATGTCTGGCTGCGGGCCTCTGTATTTGATTTTGTAACACTTTGTTTTCCCAAACAGGAAATTTTTTTAAAGAACTAACATTAAAGCATCCACTATAATTACTGTTGTTTAAAGTGCATGTTTTATTTTAGATTTTAGAATCCTTGACCTCTTAGGGGTGGGGGATCAGTATCTCACTGTATAGATTTGTGCTGGCCCGGAGCTCACCATATAGACCAGGTTGGTCTTGAACTCATAGAGAGTCACCTGCCTAAAAGCCTCCCAGATGCTGGGATCACAGGCATAGACCACTTTTTTGTTTGTTTGTTTGTTTGTTTGTTTGTTTTTCGAGACAGGGTTTCTCTGTATATCCCTGGCTGTCCTGGAACTCACTCTGTAGATCAAGCTGGCCTTGAACTCAGAAATCCGCCTGTCTCGGCCTCCCAAGTGCTGGGATTAAAGGTGTGGGCCACCACTGCCCAGCTTAGTTTGACATTTTAACTCTATATTAATTATGCTTTGGGACCACTTACCACATTTGCCTGTTTTATTGGTATGACTCTGCACCCCACACCAATTTGGGTCAGTTAGAATAGTAACTCATGCCTGCTTCACACCATTTGTGAATTTATACGCTTAGACCCAAGTGTATTTTTACTGAGCCATGATGAATAGACAATAAACGGTAGGTAAAGTGTTCAGTTTGATATATTTTGGCATATTTCACCTCTCTGAAAGCAGTGCCACCAAACTATTGAAGGCAGTGAAATATTTTTCTCCAGGGTTTTCTTGTGCCTGTTTGTAATCCCTTCTCTCCTGCCTGTTTTCAAAGTCCCCCTTCCCACAATGCCTAGCTGGTCAAGGTCCATTAGTTAACATTGTTTCATCTCCTCCCCTCCCCCAGTCTGACTTCATTCACTCGCCGTAGTATTTCCTTTTGTTGAATGTTTCCAATAGTTCTTTCATTTTTAGGACTGGGTAGTATTCCATTACATGAAAAACCGTATTCTGTTCTTCTACCCACCACCCAGACTTTAACATCTCTTTGTTCTTCTCTTTGGAGCCGAACGGCCTCTTCAGTCAAAGCTCCACAGATGTCCCCTGGTATCACGAGTTTCATCGTCAGCACGTCTAGGTCCTCTCCCCTATCTCTTGTGATTGTGTAAATGTGACCTTTGTGGGTTTCGTCTTCGGATTGCAGTATCCTTATCTGGACAGGGAGTCTAGTAATAATGTCCCTTAGGACTCTATAAGCATGAAATCTGGAAGGTGCTCAGAACAAAACAACACAGGGCAAATGCTATGTGATTGGTGGTTATTATAATCACTACATGAACAGTGTGATAGGTTTGGTACAATTTCTGATGCCAATCAACCCTCAAAGAAAGTTAATTAATATTAATTTTGCTAATAATATGACAACACACAGCAGCTCTTCATTCTTTGTCCTTCCTTCGCTCTTTTAGGACTTGGGCCCTTTATCATCTTTGCTTTCAACAGGCCCACCACAGTCACCTGACCAGGCAGGTTAGAGACACAAAAGATAGATACCCAAAAGGTTAGACAGGCATAGCTCTATACCCCAAACCAGGACTCTTAGCTCAGACTTGAGCAAGTTCTCAGGCTCTACCCCAGTTGTACTGAATGAAAAAAATGAAAGACGCCATCCATCGACATCTGCGTGACTGGTGATGTTTAAGAGTTAGTGCAGTAGGGAAATTGCCAGGCTGGGGCAGGAGTCAATCAACGCATGCTCAGTTAATATAAACTTTCTTGTTAGGGAAAGCATACTGTTGACTAATTGAGCTTAATATCAGCTAAAATCCCTAAGTCTTTTTCACACACGTTGCTGCTAATTCGTATATTTCCCATCTAGTCCTTGCACAGGGATTCTTTTTAGATTGAAGTCTAAGTCTTTACATTTATCCCTATTAAACTTAATCTTGTTAGATCCGGCCCATCGCTCCAGTCATGTTTGGAGAAATCTTAGTTCAGCTGGAATGAACCATGACAAAAAGGCAGAGCCTACAACCAAGGAGGAATGTTGCAAGGACAACATCCTTTTATTTATTACCCAGAAACTGGCCAATAAGATGCTGCCTGTGCTGGGCTTCTCTAAAAGCTCAAGACCTCAGGGGGTGGTATAATTTGATTTTAGCTGAATTCAACAGTTATCTCAAATTCCTGGCTATAAATAAGGGCCAATGCTATATAGCCCACCCTTTATGCTGGGTGTAAGCAGAGAGGGATTTGGGGGTTTTGTTTGTTGGCATGTATGTTTTTTTCTTCTTAGTGCGAAGCCCAGTGTACAAATAGTTGTAAGATTTCAAAGGAAAAGAACTGGAGTTTTTGGAATGACAAATCCTTAGCTATCTGCTTTGTTTACACTTTCAAATTTTATTTTCAAACCAACCCAGTGATATGGGAACTGTTAAAACTGAGGGAACTAAGGATCACATGGTAAGGCCTGACCTCAAGGTCACAGGGGGTGGTAGGCAGTCCGGCTAGAGGAAATCCCAGATCTAAATAGGTTTGAAGAGCAGTCACCCTGAGATCAAGAAAATCACCCTCGTAAATATGAGGACTAGGCTGAAAGTCTTGCTAAGCACAAAAGCAATAGTCTAGAGTATGGGAGGCCCTGGGTTTGATCCCAGCACAGACCAGAAACAAGACAAACCAACAAACAAAACACAGAAAAAGCCAGCAAGACTACCAAGCGGCTTAGCAAATGGCTAATTTGAATGTTAGTGTTCAATCCTAAAAGCATTGGAATAGCCAGTCGACTTCCCAATCCTGTATCAGCGAAGCCTGTGTTCACCGCGCTAATTCCTTACCTACCATGTTACATTTTACTTTAGTTTTATTTGTGTGTTTTGAAGCGTTAGCCTCACATCTCAAATCAGTGGCAGTGATAATTTTAATCATTTCCTCTGAAAACTAAACTTCTGGAATGGATACATTTTGTCCTCGACAGGGTGAAATAGCCAGTTTGATTCTACTGTGTAACAGCTACTATATTTTATACAGCATCAAGTGTCCGTTCTTATAAAGTGCCTAGAGTATAATGGAAACACGCCGCACTTGGAGTCTGACCGGCTCAACTTGATTCTCTTTACATTACCCAGGTGAAAAGTTTAGCTATGTCATCCTTGGTTTTTAGACCTGTAACAACAGAGCAGTAATGGTCATGGGGATGTGGGGAAAGCTAAAAGTGTCCCAAGGAAGAAGTCCTGTGGCTTATTGCATGGTTTACAGACATAAGATACTATTATATGTCTCTATATTTACCTATTTTATAAGTTCCCCAAACATGAAATATTCCACTTTTATCTTTACTTAGATAGAATTTATCTTTACTTACTTAGAATTCCTAGAGCAGAATTCAAGCTTTTCTGGGGTTTCCCTGATTATGTTTCATTCTATCAGGGTTCATTCTTTTCTCTTTGTTTTGTTTACGCCTTTCAAGACCAGGTTTCTCCGCGTAGCTAGCCCTGGCTGTCCTGAAACTAGCTCTGTAAAGCAGAATGGCTTGGAATTTAGGAGGCCTCCAGTGCAGAGATCTGCCGGACTCTGCCTCTGGTTCTAGGATTAAAGGTGTGTGCCATCATCTCCCTGCTTTCATTCCTTCTTTGATTTGTTTGCTTTGTTTTCGAGGCAGGGTTTTTCTTTGCAATAGCTCAGGCTGTGCTGGAACACCCATTGCAGACCAGGCTGGCCTTGAAATCACAGAGATCTACCTGCCTTTGCCTCCTGGCCTGCTGTGATTAAAGGCCTACACCACCAGCAGCCGGCTCACACTTCATTCTTAATAACAATTAAGAGCATCTAATTCAAGACAATCTGATAGAACCAGTACCAATCATCAGTGTAGCTTGTTGACTTGCATTTAAAAATGTCAGTGCTCTATTTAGCCAGCACTAACATCCTGGATACTACTAGCATTTTTATTATAAAATAAAGGACCTACTAGGTGCTTGTGGGTCTGAAGTCATGCTCTACAATATGAAGTGAGCTTTGTTAACAAAAGTACCTTCTCCTTTAGGGTTCTCTAATGTGGTAATTATGGACAGGGAATGGGAATAAGAAAGAATATATGTTTACGTGGCCAGATTTGAATGCCTGCTAGTAGTTGCATTACTCTAGGGGAATAAAAATCTGATTCAGTGTCTTACCTCCTTAAACTTTTTCAGTGTTAACTATTTTATTTTGTTTTTAAAAATTAAGGTCTTACTATTTGCCCTTAATCTCACTTTGTGGCCTGGGCTCGCTTCAACGTTCAGTCTTCCTGGAGACTTCAGAGCCCCAGTTGCCAAGATCCCAGACATACATTACTGTGTCATGACTGCACCTACCTGTGAGAGCTGGAAATTCCGTATTGGGTTGTGGATGGGAGGTCTGGTGCAATATCAGTAGTGTACTGATAGTAGGTGTCTGAGGTTTTCAATACTGAGGGTTTTCTGACATAAGTATTTAGTACACTCCAATAGGAACTCTCTAAACCTCTCAGTCCCTACTCCTTTTCTGGTCCTACCCCTTTTCTGGTCCTACCCCTTCCTCTGATCCTACTGAGTAATGAATGTCGCCTGCAAACCGCTGTCAGTCACCTCCTCTTCTTCATTAACTTCCTAGAGCCAAGGACTTGTTTTTGTTTGTTTTTCGAGATACGGTTTCTCTGTGTAGCCCTGGCTGTCCTGGAACTTGCTCTGTAGACCGGGCTGGCCTAGAACTCAGAAATCCATGTGTCACTGCCTCGCCAGTGCTGGGACCAAAGGCATTTGCAACTATCACCCAGCGAGCCAAGGAGTCTTAGAACAGGAACCCTAAACCTTGGAATTCCTTTGGACCAGTGTCCTTATTATACAAATGAGAAAACTTGAGCCCGCAGAGTTTGCACTTACCCCATCCCAAGCTAGAAAGCCAATTAGTAACAAGCCTGAACTGAACTGTAGGCTTGGAGCTCTCCTGTACATTCTCTTCTGCCTCCCTGGTTCCCTATAATCTCCTCTTATACTCGCCAGTAACACTGTGCTGATCTGGGCTGCTGCCAGCTCAGGCTGCCCAGCTTCAGCTGAATCTTCATGCTTAATCTTGTTAATTCATCTCCTTTTATTCGCTAGCATGTAATGTGGACAATTTATTGGTGTGTATGTGCGTATGTGTGTGGGGGGCTGTTCTTGCCTTTGGGTATGTTGGAAATAAAACCTGTATTGCATCAAAAAATTAAACAAAAGTATCCCAGGTTCGGTAGAGGTGGGGTTGCAGGCTGGGCCCAGCTCAGACCCTTCTCCATGTCCTCTGAAGAGGTCCCTGAGGGAGTTCCACTAAACTCTCAGTGTCTCTTAGCAACACAATATAGACGTTCCTACCTAATATTCACACTTAACAATGGTTATTCCTGGGAACCCTCAGTTGTCAGCAGAGGTCCAGGTCATTACCATATTTAAAAAAACCAGAAATGCTAAACAAAATCCTACAAGTAGGGTATTGTTTTTAAAATGTTTATTCTTGACACCTTTAATTTAGAGAATTGACGTTTAATTCAATTTCAGAACATTTATGGCATGCATGTATGCATGCATAGTCATGGTCTCATTTTGACATCACACCAGAAGTCACCCTTCCCTTCACTGTCACCCCCAACTTTCCTTTGACTGAAACTATCCTGGTTTTTTTGTTTTTCTTTTCTTCAGAGATAAAGTCTCACTGTGTATCCCTGCTTTGTCAGTAATCCACTGTTAATCTGGCCTCGAACTCAGAGATCCATCTGCCTCTGCCTCTCAAGTGCTAGGCTCAGTCTTGTGCCACCTCTTCCAGCGGCCATAACTATTCCTAACTTGGTCTGTCCCTGATTCCTCCAGTTCCAAATCAAAGATAACCCCAGTCATCTGTCAGTTAATAATTACTCCACATCAGATTTTGAGGCCACAATATAAAAAAAGATCTAATCTCTGACCTTCAGACAAGTAGATGAGCAAGAGAGACAATTCCCTTTGGAATTGGGCACTCCTGTATTTATGCTCTGTAATTGTCTCATAATAGCAGCAGAGCGACACAGTGCAGTTAAGGGCTCTGGCAGCCTCTATTTGCTTCTTTTTCTTTTGAAAGCCTAAATTTCTGTGTAGGAAGTTGTGTTACCCTTGTTGGGGAAACCATGTAAAACTGTCCATGGAGCCCGGTCATGGTGGTACACATCTTTAATCCCAGCACTCGGGAGGTAGAGGCAGGTAGGTCAATGTGAGTTCAAGGCCAGTCCGATCTACAGATCGAGTTCCAGGACATCAAGGACTACATGGAGAAACCCTGTCTTGAAAAATCTTGAAAACAAACAAGCGAAAATACTGTCCCGTGGAGAGAAAAGCCCAGCTCAACAGCTATCCTTGCTGTGGCCCATGTATCAGAATGAACCACTACGGAGGTCTAACTAGAGAAGCCGTCTACCTGGCTGGAGTACTGGCCTCACATGCAGAACTACACAGCGGATCCCACTCAAACCACAGATTTTAGGAGGAATAGGCTATTATTGTTTAGTGTACTGTGCTTTAGGGTAGCTTATTACACAGAAATAGTTAACTGAACCAGGTGGGCAAAAATATAATGAACATGCCATGAGAGTGCCCTCACTGAGGTGTGTACACGCCAAAGAAGTGGCTTAAACACCTCCCGTGGATGGCTGGAGAAGAGGAGTCTACCGGGATCCACAGAAACTAGATTGTGGGCTAGACTGTTGTTTTAGGATTTCCATTGCTGTGAAGCAATACACGAGACCAAGGCAAGTCTTATAAAGGACAACATTTAATCCAGGTGGTTTACAGTTTCAGAGGTTCAGTTCATGATTGTCACAGCGGAAGCGTGGCAGCATGCAGGCAGACATGGTGCTGGAGGAGCCCAGAGTTCTACATCTTCATCGAAAGGAAGCCAGGAGCTGACTCTCTCACAGGCAGCTAGGAGGAGGGTCACAAAGTCCACCCCCCCACAGTAACCCACTTCCTCCAATAAGGTCACACCTCCTAGCAGTGCTACTCCCTGGGCCAAGCGTATTCAAACCACCACAACTGTGAAAAGAAAGTATGATTTTACCAGGCAAAGGAAGTAGCATGAATGAAGAACCGAAAGAACATGCTAACATGGAGGACAGGGTGTGGTCCAGTGTGGTTTGGAAAGAGCATAAAAAAAATATTACAAGCAAATATAGAGAAGCCTTTTATTATTGTCTTGAGTCCTTTGCATTTTGGTAGTGCAGTGGGCAGCGCGTAGAATCCGGGCTTTCTATCATGCTAGGCAAGTACTCAACCACCACCTTCTCCAGAGCCCTTTGTCACACTGATTTTAACAGGTAGACAACAAGATGGAGATGTTATCTGTCGTCCTTTCAGACCTCCTTCTCTTCCCTTGGACAGCACGAATAGCTTCCCTTTTTTCTTCTCTTCTTCTCCTGGTCTGTAGAGCAGTGGTCCTCAACCTTCCTAATGCTGGGACCCCTTTAATACAGTTCCTCATATTGTGGTGATCCCTGACCA
>JADRCD010217285.1:33574-41572 GCA_019843815.1 Montemys delectorum
ATGAATGCCAATTCAGTATTTAACATTCATGTTTGGATATTGATTTAACTCCATGTGAATAACTGTGTGGTAAATGAATGATGCCTCTGTTTAAAACACGATAAACACACACCCAAAATGAACACATATACTAATATTTAAAAAATGGAGGCATATATGTATATTTTAATACCCACATATAATATAATATAATATAATATATAATATACCCATATACATACTAGATACTAACTACTGAATTAGTTCCTAGGGCAGCCATAGCAAAGTAATAGATGGGATACCTAAAATAACATTTATTTTCCTGCAGTTATGGACAATAGTTGGTGAAGATCAAGGTATCCAAGAGTTGCCTTCTTCTAGGCCTCTCTTCTGGGTTTATAGATGGCTGCCTCCTCTCTGAGTCTTCAATGTGGCCTCATGCTCAGGATGACCTGAACTTCTACATTTAGCCTCTATCTCTTGAACACTTCCACTACAAGTGTGTGCCACCGTGCCCAACATATATGGTGGGAGAGACTAAACCCAAGCTCTAATGCCTGCTAGGTAAACATTTTATCAACTGAGCTACATTCCAGATCCAAAATTTCCTCTTCCTAAAAAGATATGTTCAGGTTGCAGTAGGGCCTACCCTCGTGACCTTAATCAGTTTTTTAAGATCATGATGATAGGGGCATTAAGCATATTAATTTAGAGGAGCAGTGAACACAATTCAGTTTATAATGACTTACTAAATTATGGACATGCTTTATATGTCAAAACCGTGTGTAATTTTAGCACCTTACAAACAGAAAATACCTAGTTAGAACTGCACACGTATTTTGACTATCATGCTAATCAGTTTGCTTTGAATAATTCAATGTAGAAGGCTCAGTGCAGAAGAAAATATAAGCAGTTATGAACTTAATTTGATTGATAGTACTTGTAAAATTTTTGGTTCATAATTACTTACATAAACTGAGTTTATTGTCTGAAGTTAGGACGAAGGGAAAGAAACAGCCATAATTGAAAGAACCTAGGATTTGGAAGGTGACCTTGAGGACTGCAGTGTTTCTGAGCCTCTGTCCCATTAAATATAAAAGGGGATGTTAGCCTCTTTATCACTGGAGGTTGAGTGAGCAAATGGATGTTCAAACTCCTTGCAAATTATTAAGCACTATTCAGATCTTACTTATTATTATTGTGATGGGCTGGGGGGAACTCTGAAGGGAAGCTTCTGGAACTGTATTATTCCCTCCAAAATAATACACTTTAAAATGTTCCAAATATGTCAAGCTGCATGTGTCTGCTGTTTGGCTTTCCTTGGATTTCCTCATCAAAGGTATGCTTACTCTGAAGGAGTTACCTAGAAGAACTTTACAATTAACAAGTCATATGATTCCCAGGGATGCCTTTCAACATCGACTGCTTGCCTAGTGCATAGGACTAACGCTTTTGTGAATTAAATTCCTACAAGACCCTCTTCTCGTTCACCAGTGCAGGATAAAATTCTGAACCCCTTAGAGGACGGAAGGACAGCCATTTTATGAAATACTGACATTGGAAAAGTTCTTTGTAATTTTTTTTTTCAAGACAGGGTTTCTCTGTATAGCCTCGGCTGTCCTGGAACTCACTCTGTAGATCAGACTGGCACCGAACTCAGAAATCTGCCTCCCAAGTGCTGGGATTAAGGGTGTGTGCCGCCACCACCCAGCTCCCTGTATTTTTTGATTAATGATTTTTGCACATTTTCCAGCCACTTCCTACCTGGCCTTCCTTGACTCACTCAGTAGTCCAGGTAAAGAATTAGGCCCCGGGGGGCCCTGGGCCAGTTCCCTTGACAGCCCGATGAACAATGAAATGAGAGGTCAAAGGTCAAGATGTGGAAGTCTGTTGGTGACTCCTCTTCTACCTC
Source organism: Montemys delectorum (assembly GCA_019843815.1). NCBI lineage: Eukaryota > Metazoa > Chordata > Mammalia > Rodentia > Muridae > Montemys > Montemys delectorum. Next base: position 35,466 of record JADRCD010217285.1, read on the forward strand.
TTTTCTTTCCCATATGACTGATTGGAGGATACTGCTGTGGTTTGCCTTTGGGTTTTCATTGCTACTGATGGCCCTGAAAGATATGTGAAAAGTGCAGTAGTCATATATCCTATGTCATCCTGATCCGAGCTCCTGGCTTTCTAGCGGGTGTCATGGTCCTTACAGGTAAGGTGATCAATGTAGTGTGACATTTGAATACCCCTCTGTGGCAAATTAAATATGTGCCTAACTTATTTGAGGTTTTTTGTCCTTCTGGCCTCACTAACAACCTCAACTCACTAACTTATTCACATTTTTCTTGTTCATAGTTGTGTGCCCTGTGTACCTACCATCACAATTGGTAATGCAGTGAGTAGCTCTCTCAATGGGAAGGTTTGCCAATCAGTTGCTAAAACATAATGATGGTAATAATGTGAATAATACATATTAATAATGATGATGATCACAATAATAAATTGCTAAGAACACAAATTAATCATGTTACATGGGCTGTGTGCTACTCTGATTCTTTTTTGTTTTTTTTTTTTTGGCAGTTTTTGTGATTTTTATTTAAACACAAAACATGCACACAAGCCATCTATTCATTTTCTTCACTGCGTAGCCTGGCGTGGGGATTGGTGACTCTGATAGCCAGCTGTGCTGCTGCTCTTTCTACGATGGCTTTTCGATTCTTAGAGGACACACTGTGAGCAATCTCAGCACAGTAAGATTTGTTACACAGCAGCAGCACTTCCAGCTCCTTGACATTGTGGACCAGGAACTTCCGGAAGCCGCTAGGCAGCATGTGCTTGGTTTTCTTGTTGCTCCCATAAGCAATGTTGGGCATCAGGATCTGACCCTTGAATCTTCTCCGCACCCTGTTGTCAGTGCCCCTGGGTTTCCGCCAGTTTCTCTTAATTTTCACATATCGGTCTGACTGGTGCCTGATGAACTTCTTGGTCTTCTTTTTGACGATCTTGGGCTTCACCAGAGGTCGGAGGGCAGCCATGAAGCCACAAAAGAGATGGCAGCCACCTCGTAGGCGGCGCCGAGGAAGAAGGAAGAGGCGGTGGCGCACAAGGTATGATGGGACAGAGTCTTAGAGAAAAAGCTCTACTCTGATTCTTAACTTGTCAGTAAGCCCAAAGCTGTGGAGAACAGAGAAGGCAGTAAAAGAAGTTCCTGAAAGGCAGCAGGGTGTGGTAATTAATTTTGATATTGACTTAATTGTATTCAAAAGGTTTCAAACGACCCACAAGATTCCAATTAGCTCTCTTTGCGGTGTGGCTGTGGATCAGGATTTAAGCTCTTAGGTACTGCTTCCAACACTGTGCCTGCCTTCCTGCCTTCCTACTGTTATGTTCCCCTCCATGATAATCATGGACTCTAACCCTCAGGAACTGTGAGCCCCAATAAGCATTGTCTTTTATAAATTGCAATGATCCTAGTGTTTTGTCATGGCAGTAGAAAAGTAACGAAGACATTTCCATAGGTCTTTCATTGTATGTCCTCTCTCCTTTCTATGCATGCATCCTAATGATTCTGTATCTCTGGAGAACATTGACTAATAAAGAGAGTAATGTTGTGTTGCCCACTTTGGCCACTACATAATCCATACCCTCTCCCCTGTAGGTCTAGGGTTCAAAGGTAGGACTCTACCAGTGTAATATAGTTTTTTTAACCACTAAGCTATACCCACACTCCCAAACCCTCATTTCTTTTTTAATCGTTGAAAGGCAAAATGTAAAGAGCCAGAAACTCAACCTAGAAGAGCAGACCAGACTATAGTATCTTTTCTCACACCGTGTAGTAGAGATGAGACACAGTGATGCAGAGGTTGAGAGAACGGCTTCCTTAATCAATGTCAAGGCTCATTAAATTTCAGCTAGCCTGGAAAATTGCTAGAACCTTCTTCAGGATTAGACTGGCATCACTGCCCTTCCTTTTCTAGAAGCCTGTGGAAATGAAGGGTCCTTCTGACAGAAGGTGGGGATGTTGACAGAAGATTGATGATGGCTGCTGAGAATCAATCCTTATGACCTCTGCGGAGTAGAGAAAACATCTGGGCAGATTATATCGTCATCAACTATGTCTTTGCCTAGCTGCACAGGTGGGCATGGAAATTATATAATAAATCACAGGCATATCCATCAAGCCCCGCCAGTGGTATCTCCTGAAGCCTTGAGAATCACATGTTCATTGAGTACATTAGGCACAACGGGGCCAGTTCTAGGTGAGTGTGTGCATGGCAATGGCATATATACTTGTTCCAGTGTATTTACAAATGTGCACGTGTGTGTGTGTGTGTGTGTGTGTGTGTGTGTGTGTGTATGGAGGCAAGAGCCTGACTTGGAGTGTTTTATCACTCTCTCTGTCAATGTTTTTGAAATAGGATCTATCACTAAAGATGGAGTGCATCAATTCATACGATATCTAAGCAATGAAACTTAGGGACCTGTCTGTCTCCACCCACGCTCCGGCTCCAGGGTTACAGGTACATGTCACCATGCATGGCTTCCTGTTCTTTTATGCTGAGAGTCCATGCTCAGATCCTCTTGCTTGTACAATAGGCACTTTACTGGCTGAGTGTCTCCACAGATCCTTGTTGATATTTTTTTTTCTAAACTATTCCCCTGTGAAAAGAGGAATAATTTTAAAAGGGAGAGGCAATACTTAAAATATGCTTCGAGTTATATTCTTTGTCTCTGCTGAAGATCTCGCTTGGCTTTAGGGTAACAAACCTCCTCACTTGTGAGCAAGAACTGATGCCACCTAGTCCCTACTCTCTCTTCTAGGGAAAACTGAAATTGAGCTTTGTAGAGTAAAGAGGAGAAGTGTTTTGATGTCTGATGATTATAAAGTTTGATTCATCAGTATTCGAGTGGTCTTGTGTCACTCATGATGAGTCAGTGGCGACATTCTACACATTATCCAAGCCCTTTCTATGACTCAGCCTACGCGTAATTGCAAAGCGAACTCATTGCTCTCTCCTGGAAAAGCAAAAGGAGCCTGCCACTTGTATAAAGCAGGAGAGACACTTGGGAACTTTTATGAAAGAGATTAGGTTAATGATATAAATAGTCATTAATGCTTTTTAAAAGTTATTGAAACTCTTGTCACTAACATAAAAACTAAGATTCCTAGTGACCAAAGACCTCTACTTGGCACAGCTAAAGCACCAGGAAGATAATGATTTATAATTTCACTATGACTGTTCTCGAAGCCCCGGCTCGTGAGTGCATAAAGGAAGCAGCAGATAAAGGGAGCTGGTCTATGAAGTTTGAAGCTGGTTTGACATTAGTATATAAAGAGAGCTATTTTAGTCTGTTCTGCTATTACAAAATACCACGTACTGGTTAATTTAAAAAAGAAAAACTTAATTTATCAGAGTTCTGGTGGCTAAGGAGCCCAAGACCAAGGTGATTAAAAGTTTGGTTGTCTGTTGAAGGCTGTTCTCTGCTTTTTAGATGGTATCTTACCAATCCATGCTGAATTCAAGAGGAGAGAGCATCCTCACACTGCAGAGAGCAGAGGAGCAAGGGATTTGAAGGTCGTGTGAAGCTTCTTTTAAAAGGATGTTGCTCTTATTCAGGAAGGAGGAGTCCTTGAAACCAAATCACGTCTTAAAGGAATAATGGCTACGGCTGTTCCTGGTCCCAGTGCCAGGTGTAAAGAGATGTACACTGACAAACCAACTCAGATTGCCATTGCCCTTGGCTTGCACTTAGTGTCACAGTAGAAGACGGGATCCAAAGCCCAAGTGACGCTTGCTTATTCTGTAAGTCCATGTTAGATATGGACTAACAGGCATTGCTAGTCTGATGAGGAAGCTTGGGAATTGTGTTTCCTTATAAGGTGTTCTCTTAATGTTTACCTCTGCAAAACCTATGTTTGCTACTATGCCACCATGGCTAGTCTTGTCCCACTTTGGGGGCTAGCTTACGGGGTGACCTCTAACACCAGTATCTTTCTTCAAGGCTATTTCAGGAATGCCCTTGACAGTCTCAGCCTCTAAGTCCTGGGCAAGGCCATCCTGCCTGCGTACGTGAGTCCGTTCAACTGTGACTCTCAAGGCGCAGAGGTCTACCGGTGGTTCCCGTTTGCCACCGAAGACTTGGATGATTTTTAGTGATGAGGCAGAGTGTTCAATGCATTCTTAGAGTTATTATTATGCCTTTCTTCTAAAACTATGTACAGCTAGTAACTTAAAAATACTTCTCTGGGGGGGCCGGAGAGATGGCTCAGCGGTTAAGAGCGCTGACTGCTCTTCCAGGGGTCCTGAGTTCAATTCCCAGCAACCACATGGTGGCTCACAACCATCTGTAATGGGATCCGATGCACTCTTCTGGTGCGTCTGAAGACAGCGACAGTGTACTCATATAAATAAAAATAAATAAATCTTTAAAAAAAAAATACTTCTCTGGACCTGGACGATTGTTCGGAAAGTAATTTGTAGCCTGTGTAGCTCTGGAGGGGCAGGGGAACTCCCTCTCAGAGGCTAAGGGGAGGGGGAATGGGGTGAAAAACTCTGGGAGGGGGGCAGGAGGGAAGGAGTCAATATTTGGGATGTAAATAAATAAAATTAATTAATTAATTAATTAAAGACTAAATGATATAATTTTCAAAGTTTTCCTGCCCTCACCAAGGGATAGTTCACCATGGTTCCACCAATCATAATACATACCTTGAATGTATGAATGTCATCCCTGTACGTGTCCCAGCCTTTGTGTTGTTGAGGCTAAAGACAAGGACTTTCTTTTCCTTCCATGTTAAAAGCCAAATTTTGTTGATCAACTAGCATGACAACCAAAATGTATCAAATACATCATTAACTATCTCAATATATCGTTAAAAGATACTTCCAAATAAATCTCAGTTGTTTTCAACTCAACTGCCACCCATCCCCCGCTCACCCATAGACACAATCCAGACGGCGTCCATCGTGTGGACGGACAAGAGAAGGACTTCCACATCCATGCTCTCACAGCTGTACTCGCCAGGCACTAATAGATCTGCTTGCTAAAATGAGAAACAAAACATCATTCTGATCATGTCACTCCCCAGCCTTTGCTAGTGTACATCTCATAACAACATTTTCATAAAACCATACATCTCCTTCCAGCTCTGGTGGGCCTTCCTCCAGTCCTAACTGTTCTAGGACAGATCTACAGTGTCCCATGGACATATTCCCCGAGCTTCCGTTTCTAAGGTTGTCCCTAGTGGTTGATTTCTTCCCATTTGGTTTCTACATTAATCTGTCCTTTTGATGGAATTTCAAGACGGAGTCAAGGTAGATGGTGTCCGTCTATAATAATTATCTGGTTACTCTGCTCAAATTTTAAAAAGTAAAAATAAAAATGTATGTTGTGGGGTGATGGTGGCACATGCCTTTAGTCCCAGCACTTGAGAGGCAGAGGTAGGCAGATCTTTGAGTTTGAGGCCAGCCTGAACAGGAGGTCGTAGATGTGCATGCTGGGAACTGAACTCAGCCCCTCTGAATACGCAGTGAATGCTCTTAACCACTGAGCCATCTCCTCAGACACTGGTTATGCTTTTACTGTTGTCGTAGAGTCAAAAGTCATGAGTGTGGTGGCTCGTGCCTCTAATCTCAGCACTCAGGAGGCAGAGGCAGGTGGATCTCTGTGAGTTCTAGGCTGACCTAGACTGCATCATGAAATCCCATGTCAAAAACAAATATAGCCAGTCGGTGGAGGCGCACATCTTTAATCCCAGAACTCAGGAGGCAGAGGTAGGTGGATCTCTGGAGGCCAGTCTGGTTTCCAGCACAGCTAGAACTACACAGAGAAAACTTGTCTCCAGAAACCCAAACTAACGGAACAGAAGTCATGACCGTGTTTTATACAGTTTTAAATCTGCTTTTATAATATCAATCACAAGCATTTTGTAGCCTGTTGACGATTCACCGAGAGCATGAGTTTCACTATTTCATTGTATCGAGGTTTCATCATTGAGACAAGCAGAACTTTACTGTTAGAAACAGGCCATCCCTAGCCTTTTATAAGAGGATTGGAGTATATCAAGTGAATGATAATGGTTCACGGAAAAATGAAAGGTAACCTCTTTTAAAATTTTTTTAAAATTTTGTAATTTTTTTTTTTTTTTTTTTT
>JADRCD010217285.1:41672-55750 GCA_019843815.1 Montemys delectorum
TTTTTCGAGACAGGGTTTCTCTGTATAGCCCTGGCTGTCCTGGAACTCACTCTGTAGACCAAGCTGGCCTTGAACTCAGAAATCTGCCTGCTTCTGCCTCCCAAATGCTGGGATTAAAGGCGTGCACCACCACCGCCCGGCTAAAAGGTAACCGTTTTAAATTAAGACTATAGTCTCTTCGGGCACTCAGGAGGCAGAGGCAGGCAGAGGAGTTTGAGGCCAGCCTGATCTACAGAGCAAGTTCCAGGTCAGCCAGGGCTACACAGAAAAACCCTACTTTGAAAAACCAAACTAAAACAAACAAACAAAAACAGTGGACACAACTAAACAAAGATATATTCAGCAAATCAAAGATACCAAGATCTCAAGCTGCCCTTGAACCTCAGAGGTCCCAAGTTTATGACAAATAAAGAAAATACAGTGTAGACCTCACTAACCTTGTTACACACAGTTTCTTACATAAATCATGTAATAAATACTGATAGAAAAGTGCATTCGGTGGTGAAGCCAGTGAATTGGTTCTTTTGAGGCACTGAATTTGAGGTGTTTGTGGAACATCCGAGGGGAGCTATCTCTTAAGCAGTCAGGTTTAATGGTGTGAAGCTTAGGAGAGAGTTCTGGTTCCGAGTGAGACGTTGGGAGGCATCAGCATAGACTGAGACCGAAGGAACCAGATGCAAAAATCCACAGGGAGAACACAGGCTGACTAGAGGAGCCGCATGAACAAATAAACGGTGGAGAATATACACACCTTCGCAGCACACACCGAGGGAGGTGGACGTAAGGTCAAAGGACACGAGGTAAAGGAGCTGGGAACGAAGCTGGGAGTGAGCAGCAGCATTGCGGAATTTTCCACTGATTGCTTAGCTGGAGGCTGCCAGATGGGTTATAGGACTCGTTACTCATCTTCCTCTTCGGTCCTTTTTTATTCCTCCCCAAACCATGCTCATACCGAGCATGCCTTTTCCAGAGCACCCTTTGGTTCAGTGAAAGACGTCCATGCTGTTGTGTTTCCCAGGAAGAGTGTCCACTACGGTCTTTGAGCTCACTGAACGAGTAAGGGGGAGATCTCCAGGGCATGACCTGGAGCTTTCAGAGGGAGCCTGCTTGTGTCTTAAAATAGTGTTCTGGCTGACCTGCTGCACTGCCTGGCACTCGGTGGGCACTTGGTAAGCCACGAGAGCAAATGGACACTGTTGGGATGAGTGTTGAATGACTAAGCATCTTATTAAAATGCAAATATTCTGGAAGGATGACAAATAAGCCGACAGCCCCTGTTCAGCAGCTCAGTGGGCTGGGGATCTGTTATCAACGATCTTTGTGATCTTTGCACCTTCGCTGCTGCGCCATTGACTCACAGGGCCAGAGTCTGGGCTGGATTTACAGGCCTAGAATGGAGGCTGGTCTGGAAAGGGTCTGCCTGGCAGATTGGTAAAACTTTATACATATTGTTTGTTTCCTAGGCTTCCAGATAGCAAATTTTCATTAAGGGAGTGGCTCAGAATAACAGAAAAATCATTGTCTCAAACCTAAGGCTGTAAGTGCGAGTGTGAAGTGAAGATGTCATTAGCCAGCCATCTCCTTTGAGGATCTGGGAAAAGACCATCTGTTTTTTTTTTTTTTTTTCTTGCTCCTGCTGGTTGCCAGGGATCATGGGTGTTCTTTGTCTTGCAGATGCTTGCTCCAGTCTCTGTCTCATCTTCACCTGATGTGCTGCCTCTGTGCTCCTGTGTTTGTTGTGTCTGTCCATAGGATCCTCACTAGCCCAGTATGACCTCATTCAGACATAACTAGTTGCAATCTGCAGATGCCCCGTTTTCCAGTGAGACAGCATTCTGAGCTGCTAGGTGGATATGAAATTCTGAAGAAGACTTTTCAACATCCTTGCAGCTAGATGATACATAGGCACTCACTAACTCTAGGGACAGGCTCATGGAGGAGACAACCATCATGGGATGGATGGGTGGGAGTGTCTGGCTGAGAGCTTGAAGACACTGGCACCTAGTGAATATAAGAAGAGCCCCACAAGGACACTTACTTAAAAGATAAAAAAAGAAAGAAGGAAAGGAAGGAAGGAAGAAAGAAAGGAAAGAAGGAAAGAAGGAAGGGAGAAAGAAAGAAAGAAAGAAATCTAGAAAGAAAAAGAAAATATAATTACTTACTCTGAAAAAATATTATGAGGGTATATTATGGGTCAAATGAAGGAGATATTACTTGTGTTCTCAGGAAACATAATATAGTAGAAAGAAATGAGCACACACACACACACACACACACACACACAGAGTTATATAGAGGCCACACGGAGAGACATATACATATAACACATACACACAGACATACACAGCGAGATACATAGACACATAGACACAAACACTACACATACACACACATACTTTTTCTGAATCATTTCAGAGCTATACATGCTCTGACACTTTAGCCTTATAAATTTCAGCATTAACCACCCAAGAAAAAGGACATTTCTTACTTAACCATGGTATAGTTTTCAGCTAATTTGACATTGATACAATAATATTATGTATATTAACTCCACACTTTAAATTTCCTCAAATTGTGTCATGACTGTCCTTCACAGGATTATTTTTTCTGATCCAAAAGTCAATGAAGATTCAAAGATTATATTGATTTCAATTGTTTTTCACATTTTCATCTCCTTTAACCTATTACAATTTTAACCTATTACAATCCTCCCTCCACATTTTGTCTGAATGCTTTTTATAACATTAGTATAATTTTAAAACTGTATAAACTTTTTTATAAATAAACTTGCAAATAAATAAATAAAAAAAATCACACACTAAAATTAGCCAGAGCCAAAGCCTGTAGCGCTCAGTGAACTTCTTTCTATGCAGTAAGCATTGGCATTCAGAAAGGAAGTCCTAGCTCCACACTTACATTTTCTTTTATTATTTTGAATTATGTGCACACAAGCGCATGTGCCCACAGAGGCCACAGGAGCCCGATCCCCTGGTGCGAGGGTTACAGGCTTTGAGAGTACAGGAGTTGGATGCTGAGAGTCTAACTTGAGTCCTTCAGAAGAACAGTATGTGCTCTTAAACTCTGAACCGTCTCTCTAGCCTCCTCACGTTAAGTTTTACACTTTCAGTACCTAATATACTGTCTGCACTTATTCATCACTAAAAACGAAAACAAAAACAAAGGGAAAAAGAAAAACATCCACGAGAGGATTAAACTAGAAAGTCGATCAGCTTTGTCTCCACTCTCGTAATTCATGTCCATTGTCTGCAACCAGTCCTTCTTCATCCCTGTTGTCTGCAACCAGTCCTTCTTCATCCCTGTATATTCAGCCCTTCTTACTTCTTTTCCATTCATGTTATATTTTACCCCCCCCACACATTTATTTTAATATATACATATATTTTTGGCTACATTCTGTATATGAGAAAGAACATTTTTTTTTATCTGACATTGTGACTCAGTTAATATTATACTTCAAAGTGCACCTATTTTCCTACCTCTTTTTTTAATTTTTTTTCTAACTTTATTCTTTGTTTTTTGTTTTTTTTTTTCTCTAACTTTATTCTTTGGTTCCCCCGCCCCCCACTGGAATGTGCATTGGGGTTTTGTTTGTTTGTTTGTTTGTTTATTAGATATTTTCTTTATTTACATGTAAATTTCTCCTTTCCCAGGTTCCCCTCCAAAAAATAAACAAACAAACAAACAAAAACAACAAGAACAAAGCCCTTTTGCCTCCTCCCTCCCCATGTCTGCCACCCCACCCTCTCCCACTTAATTGGCCCTGGCATTCCCCTACACTGGGGCACAAAACCTTCACAAGGCCGAGGTCCTTTCCTCCCACTGATGATCAAATTTGCGATCCTCTACTATACACATGCTGCCAGAACATTCAGTCCCACCATATATAGTCCTTGATTGGTGGTTGGGTCCCTGGGAGCTCTGAGGGTACTAGTTAGTAATTGTTGTTCGTCCTAAGGGGCTGCAAACCCTTCAGCTTGGAGACAGTCTTAACTGAGTATCCCGGGCTGGTCTGGAAATCCATTATGTAGTCCAGACTGGCCTTGAACTCACAGAAGTCTAAGTGCCTCTGCCTTCTAGGTACTAGGGTTCCAGGCATGCATTGCTACCATGCCTTATTTCCTGCAAATTTTTAACCTCATTTTTGTTTAAAGGTGAGTACTACTCATATACATACATGTATATATGTGTATGAGTGTATATATACATATATACACATATATACATATGTATACACATTATATATATAATGTTATACTATAATATTATGCTAATATTTATAATCTATTAATCTGTTGATGGACATCTAGGTTGATTCCATTCGCCTATGACAATATTTTTAAAGTCTCCAAGTGCTTTGTACACCAAGCCATAGAGACGAAAACATTTATATGTACTGGATTTGGAGTGTTTGTTTTCTTGGTTACTGGGTCTAATGTATCCGAATGGCCTCAAACTTGCAATTTAGCTAAGGATGACCTTGAACTACCAACCCTCTGCCTCACCTCCCCAGTGCTAGGATGACAGCTGTCCCAGCAGGCCCAGCTGAGGTGTAGTTCTTGGTATTTTTTTTTTTCGATATGCTCATTTGGAAACTTGCAACTGGAGAACTGGATCACTGTTGGGGATTTACACTGTTACAGGTCACGGTATCCCAACCCCCTTCCACGTGAGATGCAGATGATATTTCCTAAAGTGAGTTTAGAATTATATTACAAACAGGAAATACTTGGTTTCTGTGCTGCAGGGCTCCTCAAGCGCCTTCCTTGTATTAATTAGCTTTTTCTCATTGCCGTGACAGAATACCGGGCAGCAGCCACAAGGAAGGAGAGGTTGGTCCTCGGTTTAAGTGACAGAGAGTACAGTCCACCGTGGTGGGAAAGGTGTGACCACTGGGATGGCTCATCCACATGGCGGGAGCTTGCAGTCTGTCATGCTCTAGCATCAGTAAGTGCCTAGGTTGGCTCCAGACAGACTTATCACCTTCAAGGCCCTCACCCAGTGACTCTTGCTTCCATCTGGGCCTGACCTCCTCACTCCTAAAATGTTTGAAAACCTTCCCATGTATTGCTAACAGCTGGGATCAAGTGTTCAAACACACAAGTCCTTGGGGAAACACTTCCTATTCAGAGTATCACACACACACACACACACACACACACACACACACACAAGAGGTATGGCTTCCTAACATAGCTAGAGGACACATTTGTCTGTTATTGCCCATGGGGAATTGGGTTCAGGATCCATATAGACACCAAACTCCACAGATGCTCAATCTCCTCATCATAATGTAGTATTTGCATAGAATCTGTGAGTGTGCTTGTATGTGTACACACACACACACACACACACACACACATTTTAAATAGTCTCCACCTTCACATGGAAAGTTTTATTGTATTGAACCACTTAGGGAATAGTGGAAAGAAAAAATGTACATATTGATTACAAAAGTTAAAGAAACATATCCCATTTGTAATAGGTGCAATTTGTAGACAGAAAATTCATGGATAAGAGAGAAGATTATATGTTTATATAACCACCAACTTCGCTGGTTACAGGACACTTTGTTGGAGAGCCTTCTTAGTTATTTGTTGCTAAATTTAAAAAAAAAGGAAAATCACCGAAGATGTATGGACTTAAACCAGCAAACCTTTATCTTTCTACAGCTCCTGGGCACTAAGCATCTGGCAGTGCTTTAGCACGGGGGCTCTGGATCAGAGTTTTTTCCCAGAAAGTCAGACTTGACTGGGCCAAGAAGCAGGGACTCCACACAAGGGCTCTTTGAAGACTGCAAGCAGGAGACATGAGGTCCTTAGTAGGTACAGCTCTCAATAGGACAGCTCAAGTGTCCCCATGACACTCCAACTGTCACCTACCAGAAGGAACTGGAGGAAGACAGTCAGCACTGTAGTCAGAGACTGTTCTCTACCAACGAGCCACTAGATCTACCCCAAACCGAGAAAATTAGGCTACGTGTATACAGATTTTTTTTTTTTGGTTTTTCGAGACAGGGCTTTTCTGTGTAGTCCTGGCTGGGCAGTGGTGGCGCACGCCTTTAATCCCAGCACTTGGGAGGCAGAGGCAAGAGGATTTCTGAGTTCAAGGCCAGCCTGGTCTACAGAGTGAGTACCAGGACAGCCAGGGATACACAGAAAAACTTTGTCTCGAAAAACCAAAAAAAAAAAAAAAGTATATAGATTTTTAAAACATTATAATGACTATGCTGGAGTCAAGAACTTTTTAAAAAAATATTTATTTTATTTATGAGTACACTGTAGCTGTGTTCAGACACACCAAAAGAGGGCATCAGATCCCATTACGGATGGTTGTGAGCCACCATGTGGTTGCTGGGAATTGAACTGAGGACCTTTGGAAGGGCAGTCGGTGCTCTTAATCTCTGAGCCATCTCTCCAGTCCTCAAGAATTCTTTATAAGACATTTCAGAAATATTTGTTTTAAGTTTGAAAGAGCCCAAAGATCAAAATAGAGCGCATTGGGTCTCACAGACCTTCACTATAAGTTGTGTCATCGTGGACCTAAACTTCTGAGCCTGATTTTTTAATGTAAGTAGACATAAGACGATAATGCACCCTATCTTTGCAATACCTTTAGGTTATTGTAAAGATAAATGAACCAATGCACATAAGATTCGTTTGCAGGTAAAATTCCCACACAGGAATTACTTCCTAAAATCATTGGCCAACATATGACTTGTCAAATAACTGAACACGACACATTTCATTTTTTCATATTAAGAGAGTTCCCATCTTCCGGGAGAATTCCATATGCATAGATGTGCTTAAAAATGCTTTTGATGAGTCTTAGAATAACTCTGTAGAAACTTTAAACTGACATTTGTCTTCTTATGCAACCGCTTCTTTTAGATATGTAGAACTTTGTCTTTGCTGGGTGCTTAGCTGCTTGATAAATGGCTAGTTTTTCTTTCTTTGGCGCTGTGGTGGGAGCTGATTCCAAGGGCTGTACAGGCTAGGCAAACATTCTACCACTGAGTAGCAATGCAACTTCTCTATTGTTTTTAAAAGACCTTTATGGGCTTCCATAATTTCTTTGGCTATAAAGAGGTTGTTGTTCTCCTGTGTCCCATCACAGCCCCAGAGCTGTCTCAAGAGAGCATTTCAGAAAATGTTTTAAGCAATGGCGGTCTTATCAGAATAAATATAGAGTCTCCCATGGTGAACACATGGCAGGTCGAAGCAGGTTGGGATGCATGGGCCTTGTTGGAATAAGTTTGCCCAAGGTCATTCTTCTTGGCCTATATTCCTATCTCATAACAAAATGGAATATAACTGCCAGCCATAATTGCCAGCCAACTGTAGTTTTTAAATACAGGCAAGTGGCTTAAAAATTTATAAACATCATCTTGTTAATTTTCACAATACTATGAAACAAGTCAAAGTACCATCACTCTTAAGGAGAGTGTGGGAAACCTTGAATCTATCCTGAATCTGGATTTCTAAAAATTGATTTTTGAGGAGACATGGTTTCTCTGTGTAGCCCTGGATGTCCTGGAACTCACTCAGAGACCTGCCTGACTCTGTCTCCTGAGTGAGGGGATTAAAGGTGTGAGCCACCATGAATTTTTGTTATGTTTCATTTAGGATTTGTTTCTTGGGAAGACAGGGTTTTTGTTTTTGTAGCCCCGACTGTCCTGGAGCTCAGTCAGTAGACCAGGCTGTCCTGGACCGCAGAGATCTGCCTGCCTCTGCCTCCCAAGTGCTTGGACTAAAGGCCACCATGCCCAGCTCTGAATCTGTATGTTTTAACGCCTTGCTCTTTGTACCTATTACTTGAATATTAAATATACATTAGTTCTCCTACATATAAAGCTATATATCTACATTTTATGGGTAAATTAGAACCAACATTCTTAGCCTAACAAAGGTCTCTTGGTCAGAACATTAATTAGGGCATCAAGTTTATACTCTGTGTCAGCTGTAATTGTTTATTGCTTAACTGAAGTGTCCTTAATTTATTACAGTCATTAGTGTCTGTCAGTGAGACAGAATGTATTAAGATTTACAGCAGTGTGTGGTCGGAAGCCTCCTATCCGAGATCTGAGACTTGGCTCACTTGATCTCTTCACCTTACACTTAACTGCCCCTTCCTTCACAAATGCTATTCTTCTCTGTTTCATACTTGAGCGTTCAAAGCACTAAAACAGAGCGTGGGATTACGCGATCTCTACATTACCTCCTATACCTGAAACTTTGAGTTAGTGATTCGCTGGTTTAGTGATTGAATAAAAGCAAAAATGATTGAAATAAGTACTTCAAATGGAATCATTGGAAAACAAATGATAGTGACTGGAACTTTTTTTTTTTTTTTTTTTTTTTTTTTGGTTTTTCGAGACAGGGTTTCTCTGTGTAGCCCTGGCCGTCCTAGAACTCACTCTGTAGACCAGGCTGGCCTCAAACTCAGAAATCCGCCTGCCTCTGCCTCCCAAGTGCTGAGATTAAAGGCGTGCGCCACCACTGCCCGACTGGAACATTTTTACAATCACCTAAAAGCAGTTTAAGAGTCAATAGTTTTATACTACTTAGTATACAGAGTCGTCGTTACAGCAAAATTTTGGTTGAAATTTATAGAGCGTGGTTGGCAGGAAAGTGAAAGTTCCCTGGCCACAGTAGAGTTAGTTCTGGGGCAGGGGACATAGAGAAGGGGGAGCAAGGACAGAGGGGGCAGAGCTTTGCTGTGAAGGTTCAGTAACAGGTGTCTGGGGTGGTCAGTTGGCAATGACCTGCAGCCTGAATGTCCTTGAGAACATAGTCTACTGACTGACTGTTCTTAAATGTGGAGAGGCAGATCTAAGTTCTGTTGGTCCCGAAGCTTATTCAATTATGAAGCCCATTGGAAGAAACAGCTGTGCAAAACATTTGGTACAAAAACCTCTTTTTTTTTTTTTTCAGAAGAATTCAGTTCGAAGTCCATGCTCATTTCTGGATACACATAGCTCCTTCAGGTGCACCCAGCATGAGACGGGGCTTTGGAGGAGATGGGGAAAGAGGGCTGAATCCTCACCTTTGTAACCTTTACAAAGACTATAGGACACAAACCTTCTGTTCACTGGCACTCAGAGCCACTAGATGATTGCTGTAGAGATGAGGGACCCAGAGCCTAAACTCCACCATTTTCACATTATATCCACCATTGTAAACACGTCTAGAGTATCCGAGAGAGAGAGAGAGAGAGAGAGAGAGAGAGAGAGAGAGAGAGAGAGAGAGAGAGAGAGAGAGAGAGAGGGAGGGAGGGAGAGAGAGAGAGAGAGAGAGAGAGAGAGAGGGAGGGAGGGAGGGGGAGGAGAGGGAGAGGGAGAGGAAGTGGAAACTATGTTAAGAAAAAAAAGCTATTAAAAATGAAATAGTTCTACATAAACCATCATGATTGAAAACACTCCAGAATGTCTGAAAAAAGAAAAGAAAAGAAAAGAAAAGAAAAGAAAAGAAAAGAAAAGACAAGAAAAGAAAAGAAAAGAAACCTACCAACCCAAGGTCTGGGCATATGATTAACACGATGATTCTATTCATATCCCAGCACTTGGGAGGCAGAGGTAGGCGGATTTCTGAGTTCGAGGCCAGCCTGGTCTACAGCATGAGTTCCAAGACAGTCAGAGTGAAACAGAAAAAAACCCTGTCTCGGAAAAACAAAAACAAAACAAAACAAAACAAAACAAAAGAACTGAAGTGCTTTCTCTCCCTCCCCCCCACTTTGTGTGTGTGTGTGTGTGTGTGTGTGTACATGCGTAGATGTATATAAAATTCTTACCAATGACCACCTTCCAAGGGCCTATGACCTGTAGAGTGCCATTTGATTTCTGCACAGCAAATACAATAGTCAAATTGCTCCACGAAGGCATCCTTATGAATAGTAACTGCATGTCTCCCCACATCTCCCCGTTACCTCGGTTTCGAGCATCCCATTTTCACACCATCACTTGCTATCTTTCTAAGTCAGAGCTGCACTTTATAACTCCTGCTATTTTTGACCTACCAAGCACGACATTCAAACCTCCCGTCGTCATCTCAGTGCCCCGTCATATCCTCGCATCTATCTTTACTCAGCTTGGATTGCCCTGGTTGTTTGACACACAACCTCACTGTCCTGTACCTTTGCGTGTGTGTGTGTGTGTGTGTGTGTGTGTGTGTGTTTGTGTGCGTCACACGGACTTCTCAGATTCCATCAGTGCCCAAATCCAGCTCTCCTGCACCTACAGTGACGCTGACTGCAGCTGGAGAAACTCTGCAGCTCTCCGAGAGCTCTCTCCATGCTTCCAGGAAGTGGAATCCTCCCTAGCCCATTCACTCTCCCACATTTCTGGGCGGCTGTTTCAATCACTGTCTTCTCTCTTCCAGCCCTCCTACATAACCCTTCCTGGTTAATGATGGAGTTTCCTACTTGGCTGAGAAAATAAAAGTAAGTAGTAGAAACCACGCCGTTTTACACTCCACCACACAGCTCCTATCCCTGAGCTTACTCACCTATCCGTGTTCCATCCCCTGCCCTTCCTCCTAACCCTGAACGAGCAGCCAGGCCCTCCATATAGGAGACTCACAGCTTCCACACTAACTCCTCGCTTCCCCTGCCTGTGAGGCAGGCAAAAGTATCCGTGATATGTTTCGAGATCTCTGGGAAAGTAGAATAAATAGATGAACTATGCATAGGAATAAAAAAGTGTTTTTACCATACAGTGCTAACGTACTTATTTCTACAAATCACAGTGAAGAAATTCATTCGGAGCATTTTATTTTTTATTTATTTATTTATTTATTTATTTTTCGAGACAGGGTTTCTCTGTGTAGCCCTGGCTGTCCTGGAACTCACTCTGTAGACCAGGCTGACCTGGAACGCAGAAATCTGCAGAAATCTGCCTGCCTCTGCATCCCAAGTGCTAGGATTAAAGGCGTGCGCCACCATGGCTCAGCAATTCGGAGCATGTTTAATTAATGGAGGAAAAGTAGGGTCCACAGTAAGTTGATCGGAGTGCAGCTCTTTATTCCTAAGGTCAGTGTTACTGTCTTTCTTTCCATTGGTCATCCCCGCTCAGTATAATGACTTTACTCTTCCATATCTAACATAACCCTGTTTTCACTTGCCTTTTCTTTCCGACCAACTGCCCATTCCCTATCACTTTCCTGCCTTAAACTACAGCAAAAGACTTAAGATATTTACATATACTTACCGTCATCAACCACTCTTCTTCCCCCTTCTCAGGCTTTTGGGTTTCAACCTAGTTGCGGTGGTATTGAAACCGCTCAGTATCTTCACGGTGGTCTTCCGTGGCAGCAGCTCCTGTGGCCAGAGCTCATCCTCACTCTGAACAAGGCTTTGGATGCTCCACCTGTCCTTCCACTGCAGTGGCTTGCTTCCCTTGGAGCCCACACTAATTATATCAAGAACTAGAAGTCAACTTAGACTGTCACAGTTCTTTATCAAGAGGGTTTCCCTCTATAGCCTAAGATGGCCTCTCCTGCCCCCTTCCCCATATGCTGGGACTACAGGTTTGTCCCAGCACATTCATTCACCTCTGGATAACTACCTTTGGCTGACAACTTGATAGTGCCTAGTGAATTGGTATAGTTGTTCGTGCATGTCTGAGGATGTTCCCACACAGGGTTAACTAGAGGGAAAAGAACATCTTCAGTGTGGATGGAACCTTCCCACCCTTTTAGAGAGACAGCCTTCTACCTTAGGCATCACCTCTACTTCTGGCCACAACAGTGTGAGTGGATCCCCTCTCAACCCTTTTCCACCATAGTAGACTCAAACTCCTGAAACTGAAAGCCAAAAGTCAATCTCTCTGTTTTTTAAGACAGTCTCTTTGTGTAGCCCTTGGTTTCCTGAAACTCCATCTGTAGACCAGGCTGGCCTCGAACTTAGAGAACTGCCTCTGCCTCCAGGTGCTGGGATTAAAGGCATGTGCCATCACCACCAGGCTCATTTTTACTTTCTTAGATGCTGTGTTGGGTATTTTGTCAGTGACGAAAGGTCTTAGATGGACAAACGACAAAGTGGACCGAATAGTCCCTGTGCTTCGAGGGTATCACACTGTGACAAGGCCTCATTGCCTGTCCCAAATGCTGACCTGCTCTGGGCTTAGCCCTCAGGTCTCTCCTTGTTCTGCTTTTAGCTCCCTCTCCACTTCCCATGTTTTGACATAATTTTCTCCAGCATCGCTATCCAATTTTAATTGGCGCATACTATTTGTACATATTTATGGAGTTCACTTTAACAATTTGGAATGTGGGGTACAATGTAGAAGATCAAATCGTATCAATTAGCATTTCCATTTCCCCAAACACTCATTATTTCTGTTTGTTGGGATCTTGTGGGTGCTTCACCTTATTCCAAAACAGTCTTCTACTCGAGGCCTATGTCTTGCCCCCTCTATCTTCCTGTGGGGCCAGTTTCCAACTGCTGCAGACTGGTGTGCCGTACTGCTCTATGAAACATCAAAAATTCCCCTCTTCAGGCTGCAAGGCGTCGGTCTCCATCCCTCCCCTGTGCCTTTCACAACCTGCTACACCCTAGCCTCACTCTGGGACCCTCAGACCTTCCTATGATCTCATTTCTTGGAGGCGAATCCCTCACCCTTCAGAATTGTGTCCCCAAGGCTTGACTGGTGAGGACCATTTCTACGTTAGGGGGTGTGCACTTTGATAGCAGCTTTACCTTCATTTACAGAACTTTGGATGAACCCTCAAGTAGACCACTCAAATTCCACTTGGGTTTCCAATAGCCCATTCTGTATTTTAACTTGATAGAACAGGGCGTTTTGAACTTAAAATGCTGATTTCTTTTTTCCCCTGTGAACCTTCTTCCCAAACAAACTCAGATAGTGGCAACGCTGATCTTATGGTTGCTCAGATCCGAACCGTAGGGACTTCATTTGTCTCTGTTTAAACGCCTCTCCTTCTTCCATACGCCACCGCCAAGCTATCAGCAAATGCTGTTTGCTCTACTTTCAGGACTCATGGGTCACTTCTCCCTGCACTGCTGCCATATGCACGTCACCTCTCACCTCGATCACTGCAGCGCGTCCTGTCTCTCTGTATCCACCCTGTCCCGTCCCTTCTCCCTTCTTGTCTAACAGAGTACACAGAGCAACGCGGGTAAACCACAGCCAGCGAGGCCACGTCCGCTCGCTCGTAACTCTTCTCCCTCAACTCAGAACAAAGGGCAAGCTCTTGCGGTGGCCTCCAGGTGCAAGGCGCCTGACTTGCTGTCCACCCAGCACCTCTGACCCCGTCTCCTACTGCTCTCCCCCTCCTGCCTCTCTCGGCCACCTGGCCTCCCTGCTCTTTCTGTGTTTATTAGGCACACACTATCCTCACAAGCTGTCTCTCCTGCTGGATCTCTTCTTGTTCCATGAAGCCCACAGCTGGCTCCTTTCCTCCTTCAGGTCATTGGTTAAAGGTTACCCACTTAGGGAGCCTTCTTTAACAAACCATAAGCTCCACCCTATTGCCTTTCCCTGTGTTATTTCCGTCCACAGCACTTGTAACCATCTGACTCACTGCAGACTCTAGTTCCAAGCTGCAGTGTCAGTTTTATTCACTGTTGTACTGTAGGCCCTACAACAGTGCCTACTGCATAATGACCATGAAATAAATTCTCATTAGAAAAGAAGACAATTATTACCCAGTAATATTTAATTGCTAAAAAAAAATAGTGGCATTAATTCATATACCTTAGGGGAAGTCTTCGGAAACAAAACAGCATCAAATTCTTGTTCAGCATCCTGAACAAGAATTTGATGGAGAATAAGTAAAACCCGAACGTTGCATATTCTTTGGAAGGATATGTTCCAAAATTTATGACAATCAGATTTACACACCTGTGGTTAGAGTTTAGAGCCGTAGCCCAAGGAGAGGGTACACAGTGTTCCAAGCTAGTTGCTCACCATGCCTATTTCTTTCTAGTCTCTAGCCACACTGTCTTGCTCCACAGGAGACAGGGGCTACAGAGTTCTTGCTGGTGAGCTCAGTTCTTCCGACTAGCATCAAGGAGGGAGCAAGGCAAAGGGAAGAGATTGGGCC
>JADRCD010217286.1:0-39530 GCA_019843815.1 Montemys delectorum
AGACAGACAGACAGACAGACAGACAGACAGACAGACAGACAGACAGACAGGAGAGAGACACAGAGACACAGAGACAGGGAGAAAGAGACAAACAGAGAGACAGAGAAACAGAGACAAAAACAGACAGATTGAGGGGAGAGTGAAAGGAGACAGAGAGAGGAGGAGGAAGCATTGCTGAAGGAAGGCCTATCAGAGACTGGTGAGAATTTAAGGACAGCTCTTAGACCTGAACAGTCTACGGAGAGATTCTCGTTAGGCTTGTGAGAGGATCCATGAGGCAGAGTCCATAGGCAGCATGGGGAAAACTGTGCAATCAGCTCCCAAGCTAACCCTTCCAGGTTCATGAATTACTAGAGCACGTAAGAAAAGGCTCCCTTTAGCTGAAGGGGTTTGCAATCCCATAGGAGGAACAACAAGTACCCTCAGAGCTCCCAGGGGCTAAACCACCATCCAAAGAGTACACGTGGTGGACTCTTGGCTCCAGCTTCATATGTAGCAGAGGATGGCCTGGTAGGTCATCAATATGGGGAGAGGCCCTTGGCCCTGTGAAGGCTCTATGCCCCAGTGTAAGGGAATGCCAGGGCCAGGAGGCAGGAGAAGGTGGGGTGGTGATCAGGGGGAGGGGGGAGGGAACAGGCGTCTTTTTCTGAGGGGAAACAGGAAAGGGGATATCATTCGAAATGTAAATAAAGAAAATATCTAATAAAAAAAAAAGAGAAGGCTCCCTTTGATATGACTAAGGCTTGACTTGAAATATGCCATTGATGGGGGCAGACAATTGGTGCAAGTCTACTTTTAGCTTGTGTTTGATGGATGTTGCAATAAATTCTTGTAAGACAGTTTTTAGAAGTAAGACTTAGAAAGTGTAGAATTCAGTAACATAAAAAAAAAAAAGTATAGTCAAGCACGCACCCCACTCCGTTCCGAAACTGTGTGTGCAGGCTGTTCTAATTAGTAGAGAAGGATAATGAAATACCGTAGAAAGAGATACGCTGCCCTCATAATTCCTACTTTTAATTAACTAGAAAAAAACAAAATACTATGTGATTATAAAGATATAATCAACACACAGAAATATTCTACACCCTAGGCAAAGAAAAAGTGTGAGTGGAGAGTGGAAAGTATGTTCTAAAATGCTAATTTTGGTTTTGTTTGAGTCCTGTGACTATGGGTGATGGAGAAATATATAAAGTACAGCATGTGCCCTCGAGGAACTGACTAATTCTTCTCTCTTACTATATTTGTTTAGTCATCTTTGACTTTCATATCGTTAAAACTTTAAGGAATGCCTTAACTGAAAATAAGTTGAGTGAATTTTATAAAAGGAGAAAGTAAACAAATGGTAAATCATATTGTTTTATTTTATAAGAATATAAAAATTATTTTAATTTAATTTTAATGCATTTTCTAGGAGAAACAAATGGGTTTGGCAGATTTAATGGGACATCCATTGCACGTGTCATCATCCAGCTCCATTGAGTCAGCAGATATGGAATATACAAGTGTTCCTACAGAAGGTAATCCTGTAGAAGGAACCCTGTAGGACACAACAAGAAGGAAGGCTAGACAACCAACAAAGACTAACAAAATTGAGTTGGTGTGAAGCTACAGCCTGCTCTCCCCATACCCAAGACTGCCTTCCATCCTCATTTGATGTTGCTCTATAAATCAGAGAATAGATCCAGGATGACTAGTGTTTTATGTAAATTTTTAGAGAGAGAGATTGTGGTTAGAAGGTGCTTAGCAGATAAAAGTGGGGACTGGTCACTAGAAGATGCCTAGCAGGCCATTCCTGCTCTTTGCTATGCTTGCTCCAAGCATCTTTCATGCAGAGTGTTTTGTACCTGCCTTTCCTATCATTCGAGTTCCCTCTCAAACCCTGTCCTCCTTTGACCTCCGTATCACAGAGCCAGGCTCTACTCCCTGCACAGTCTTACAACTGTGATGTATTATCTTCAGGGTGTTACTGTAACAACATTTTTTGCTCATTTGAGGAAACGTCTCAATGTTTTAGGACCCTCTGCTCAATAGGAAGTCTTTGGATGCTTCTAAGACAATATGTATATGGTTCATAGTATGTACTCAAAGATTTACAAACAAATGGGAGAGGAACATCTGCCTCTGAGTCTTCGTGTTTGTCTTGATTCTAGACTTAAAATCCCATAAACTTTCACCTTGTTCCCGGCTGTCCCACCAGCAGGTAGAATGTCCTGCATCTGGAGATATTGCAAAACTGATGAAAAGACAGAGAATGAAAAGAAAACACCCAGAGGCAGAAAATCAGAGCTGAAAAGATGGCTTGGTGGGTAAGAATACCGAATCTTCTAGAAGACCCAAATCCAGAGGAGACTGGATGCCCCTATGACCTCCTCAGCACTTGCGTACATGCCATACATTCATACACACACACATACACACACACACACACACACACACACACACACACACACACACACACATTTTTTGCCATATTTTTAAAAGACAGAAAAACAGAGGAAAAGGCTGTCATAAGACAGATTGTGTAGTTGTGTGTTGATATTGTTGGCATGTTTACTCCCATGACCCTTTAGCAAGTTCCAATGTGTCAATGCTGTGACCCCCAAGAAGGGTGAAGTGAATGTTAAGCTTGGGCCAGAATGAATGAGAGGAATATAACACAATACCTCCCTATAGAGAAGAACATAGCACAGCACCTCCCTGCAAAGAAGGACATAGTACAGTACCTCCCTGCATTCTCCGGATAGAGGAACCCACAAGAAAACAATGGAGCAGAGGGGAATTCCGAGGTCAGAAGCCAGATCCTGGTATCCCTCACTGATAGGGAGCTGGGTGTGTTTTATATCATTATCACTTTAAAGATAATGGTTTTTGCTTTATAAGAGCAAATGAACAGTGCAAGCACTCTTCAGTACTGTAGGAGAAGTACTGAGTGCTGTGACGACGCCAGGGCTAAGGACAGAAAACACCTTGGACTACATGAAGGTGGGAAAAATCACATTTTCAGACAGACGAAAATCCATAGACAAAGCAGGCGAAGGCCATCAGCAAGTAGAGAAAGTTGGAGCGAGTCATCTCCTGTGTCTGAGAGAGTGGAAATGCATGAGAAAAAAGAGAGGGATGTGTGCGGCACCAACGACCCTAACCGACAGGGAAGAAGGACCAGCACACCACATCCTTCCAGCAACAGTTTACTCAGGAATGTCTTGCACAGCGGTTACAGTAGAGTGGCCCCGAGCCCCACCAGGAGCTATATACCTTTCATAGGACCGCCCATGAGCCCATACCACGCTTCACACAGTCATAGGCTACTAGGCATTGACTAGAATCAGGCCACTGGTGAGCACGCCCCCGGTCCAAATAAGGACTTGTTTACTCCACAGCTCCAGCTCGTCCAGCGCCATCTTTAAGGCACAGCAGCAGCGCTCCACAGAGATGTTCACAACTTAAGTTGAGGGAAAATCTGAAAAGCTTACGCACCAACCTGAGGTCTTGACCTTATTTTATTTCTTTAATGTATTTGGTAATGTGCAGCTCCCTATTGCCTTTGGGAGAAAGTTTATAATAAGAACGGACCGTTCGGGGAGCATAAATCTAGTACTTGGCTAATTGGATGCTAGAGAACTCAGCATTCTAAAACAGTTCCTAGTGGCCTGGGATCTTTAAGGGGACCCTCCATTTTGTGTGAGCAGAAGCTGTGAATATGAGAGTACTTCACTGAGATAAGCAGCTTATGTCAAATGCCAAACTGCCCTTAAAAGATGGGGATAAGGCTGGAGAGATGACTCAGAGCACTGACTGCTCTTCCAGAGGTCTTGAGTTCAATTCCCAGCAAGCACATGGTGGCTCATAACCATCTGTAATGGGATTCAATGCCCTCTTCTGGTATGTCTGTATAAACAACAAATAAAATCTTAAAAAAAAAAAAATAGGGATAACTATTGGTGGGCCTAACCTCAGGTAAAGTCTTTAAAAGAATTTATTTATTTATTTATTTCTGTTTCACTGTGGGTGTTTTTTGTTATTTTGTTTTGATTTTTTCTGTAGAGAGAGATTAGAAGTACCACAGTTAACATACAAGAAACTCTTCTTTGCTGGCTAAAGATGGAAGGGAGTAGATAATAGAAATGGCTGATAGCATCCAGGAATCGATATAAAACCCTGGCAAACAGCTGGCTAGATCACACACTACAACAATAGAAATGTTTGAAAATGGATGAATTTTAAAGAAAGAAAGAAAGAAAGGAAGTAAGAAAGAAAGAAAGAAAGAAAGAAAGAAAGAAAAGGGATGAATTCGGAAAAAGACTTTTGTCCATTTGTCCACAGCCCTGAAATAAGAACACCAAACTGACCAACAGTTTCACTGTGAGGCCCAAAGCAGAGAACTCCCCCACACCTACCTGCACTGCACTCTAGACCTATGAGGTGATAAACGGGCACTGGGTAAACCTCTGTGTCTGTCTAATTTCTTACGCAGCAATAGAAATCAAGCACAGTTGGAGTAAGGTAAACATTAGAAAACCTCAGGTCTACTTCTGAGATTATAAAACTAATCTATTTTAAAATAAATCAGTAGAAAGAAGCTGCAATAAAAGCAGACAAGGTGGATGGCTTGGGTGGGAAAAAGGTCTCAGACAGGTGCGCTCCGTGGACTCCGTGTGATGATCTGAGAAACGTGAGAAAAGAGACCAGGACATGAAACCTGGCTACTGAATGGGTAACAGAATCATTCGGAGAGTTTTCAGGCAAGACTATGCTTCCAGTGTGGCAACGGTCAGTTTCACTCTTCATATAGCAAAATTCATGACATCAACAGGATAGCCACACATTTATTAAAAGTGGGTGCCAAAAGTCCCAAAGAGAAGCCAGAGTCAACAACGGTCATTTGTAGCTGTCCTGAGAGCTAAGAGCACACAGTTACTGTGACTTTACTAAGAAATGTGTGGTGAGGGACAAAGGCAAATCCGTAAGAATGGCCTCTCCCAGCGGCAGTGCCACCACAGAGGACATGAACGCTCCACCAGCCCACCAA
Source organism: Montemys delectorum (assembly GCA_019843815.1). Classification (NCBI taxonomy): domain Eukaryota; kingdom Metazoa; phylum Chordata; class Mammalia; order Rodentia; family Muridae; genus Montemys; species Montemys delectorum. Next base: position 5,030 of record JADRCD010217286.1, read on the forward strand.
AACCACAATAGGAACCGGCAACATGACAGGAAAAAGGAACCAGAATTTCCCAGGCCCTGCTTTTTCCCTTAAAAAGTACTTCAAAAGGAAAAATTGTATTTCTATTTACATTCTATATTTTTGTACATATTGTTAAGGGGTCAGCTGTTTTAATGATAACGGGTGACCAAAACAGCCTTCAGAGTGGTGTCTGTCCTACTTCAGACTTTACCTGTGCTGTGACCATGTTCATTATAGTCTCAAAGGAGAAAAAAAAACTTGTAAAAAAAAAATACAAAACCAAAAACAACCACCACCGCAACAAAAACAACAACAAAAAGTCCAGTAACTTTTCTGTGTATGTACCTCGCTGTACTATAAGTAGTTGTTTGGATGAGATGGTTAAAAAGACCAAAGATAAAAAGGGTTTTTTTTTTTTCCTTTTTTTTTATGAAGTTGCTGGGGTTTTTTTGTTTTGTTTTTTATTTGTTTGTTTGTTTGTTATGGAGGGGGTTAGCCTGTTTGATGTATGTGTGAAACAATGTACAAAAATAAAATGGAATTTTATTTTGCTGAGTTGTTTAAAAAAAAAAAAAAAAAAAAAAGAATGACCTCCCTACCCCTGTGTAGAGGAGGCTCTCCCTTCCTCTGCACTAAATATGCTATCTAAAAATCTCTTGGAAATCTCCTTCTTAACTCTGAAACTGTTCAAATGTCACCCTTTCCGTGCAGTGTGTCTTCTATGGTTAATGGAAAAAAAAAATCACTCAGTCAATCAAAATCATATCAATTTTTCCTACGTTAATTAATATCCCGTGTCCCTGGAAGACTCTTTTCCCAGGAAGAAACATCATTATGCTATCAACTTCTTATTCTCAACACTAAATTAAGTGTCCAAATCAAAACAGATGCTAAATATTTACTGGAGGGATGAAACAAAGATGGAGACCTAAAAGGAGCCAGGCCCCACAGCTGCAAATGCAGCCTCACAGGATGCAATCTTAACTCTCCTGGGGCTGTGCGAACAGATGAGGATTCACTCCAGGGTACCAATGACAGACCAACACAAACAAACAAACAAACAACTCTGTCTAATCAATCCAGCTCATTTAACTGTGGTTACTGTAGGAGCACAGGAAAGGGGCTCTCTAACAGAGCCTGAGCCACTTACGAGTGGCTACATCATTAAAGAAGAACCATGGCCCAAAAATCACTAACCACTTACATTTCACAGGGAGCAGGATGGGGCCTCGTGTGCTGCCTGCTCCTCAAAATGCTGCCTCCCTACCCATAGAGAAATGTTAGCAAAAATATTTTGTGGGTTACCACAACTGCCCTAACTATGCCATAGTGAGTATTCAATAGCCATTCTGATGGAAAAATTTTTAGCATATGAATGTACATAGTGCTCAAGGATGCATATTATATACATAAATATATATATACATATTTTATATATGTTGCACAATGTATATTCACACATATAGATTTAGGCTTTTATCTATCCCTTCCTTGCCTCCCTTGCTCCCTCTCTCCCTCTAGTCTTACCCACTTGGTGCAATGATTTCCATCTTCAGATTCTACTCTAGTCTTTGAGTTACAGCCCATAGTCCCTAGTAGGGATCACTCCACTCTGTCGAACACCTCCCTGTCACTTTACTTGTTTTGAATCTCATAGTCAGTCACTAAAATATAAAGACAGATATGGTTTGATGTCTGTTTGAGACCAAACCAACAGGGCATTCTCCTCAATCTCTGCCAACTCTTCCTAGGCAATTAAAATATTTTGGGAACTATGTTAATATTCCACCTCCCTATCACCAACTTCCTTATCCCTTCCTTGCCTCCCTTGCTCCCTCTCTCCCTCTTCTCTCTCCACTGGAAGGGTCTTAGTCTTGCTATGTAGACTAGGGTGACTTTGAAATCATATATAGCCTTTACTGGCTTCCAATGTACAATTCCCCTAATACTGGAGTCCTAGGATTATAGTAGCGTATTAGATCTAAGGAGAAAACACAAGCACAGAGAAGTGAAGGTTTACTCAGTTGGCAAGGGGTGAAGGCATGCAGGTATGCAGTCATTTCCAGGCCCTGTGCCCTTGCTCCCTACAAATTAAAAGAACGGTCTAGATTATAGGGCAACAAATTGTGCAGTGGAAATGTGAACCAGAGATAAAGGCATGAGGCTCCTTGGAAAAACCAAGAGAAAGAGGATAGACTTTTCATACTAAGGGCTCTGGCTTCGAGAAACTATATAGTGATGGGTCACAGGGACCACCTTCAGCAGGAAGAATGAAGGATTTCCCTCTTCATCTGGCTTTGCTTCTAGACAGAATGTGAAGCTTCGGGAACATTTCATTCAACTGAGAAAGAGCAGAAAGGGGAGGGAACACAAAGGCTCACAGGGGAAATGAAGAGGTTAGCTCCCAGTGCCTATTGAATTTCGCAATTAGGTTTTTATTATTAATCACAAAAGCTATTATGTGCTCTATGCCAGGCAAAGCTCACCCACAAGATCTCATTGGAGCCTCTGGACCACTCTTGAAGACTATGTTATTATCTGTAGAGCTGTTCCTGGGGTGGCTAAGGGCAGAATTCAAACAGCAGAACACTGGGTTGAGAAGTGACTGAGGGGGGAGACCGTGGTCTGCATTTGGGATAAGTTGGTATAAAAAGGACTGAATCTCTACTAAAGACTACACATGTGCCACTCACTGAGGACTAGTTCCTAGTAATATTCCAACAAAACTCTAGAACAATTTATTATTATTCCCCAATAAAGTAGAAACTGAACTTTGAAGGCTCATTGTGAGCTGTGAGCCTATTTCTTTTCAAAACTGTCAGTGCCCCAGAGATGGGACAGTTTTCTGAAGGGGACACTGATTGAGAGTCCTAGTGCCAAGAACCACAGGAAAGCCATAGTCTGTTCAAGCCAACTTAAGCGCTACTTCCATTCTTAAGAGTCTAGAGATCCTGGAGTAAAAGTCACGTTCCCTGGGTTTGGAGTCCAGTTCTGCCACCTGCTAGGCATCACCTTTTCTCTCAGACTTTTAGTCCGCAACATGGGCTTTGTTTGAAGTTTTTTTTGAAAACAATGCACAGTGCCTACAGCCCGTTATTTCTGATATAAGCCTGTAATCCCAAATGCTGGGGAGGCTGAAGCAGCAGGAGTCTGAGTTCAAGGCCAGCCTTGGCTACACAGTGAAACCGTGTCTGGACATGGGGTGACAGGTACCTAGGCTATATCTGCAGCCACAGTGCTGGCTAACAGTTTAATGTCTTGTTGACACCCTAGGGTACTGGGATAGCTCGGACATCAGAATTAGTTACATTCAAGTCTGCACACCAGGTTCTTCCCGAAAGGCTGCGACTCACTCTCACATCAGCTGTCTTCAAGGAAACCTCTTGAGAGGGGGTCTGACACAGTGCGAGCCGACTTGTGGAGTTAGCTTATCTTTAACATTGGGGTGGAACTTCATTTTTTTTTTATCTCCTCAGAAGAAGACGCGAATGTATGTGAAAAAGAAAAGCCATGATGGATAAGTTCCAGGAGAACAGTGCAGGTGTCTGGGTCCACAGCCCTCCCAAGAGTCCCAGGCAAGGAGCCAAGTGCGGTGTTCATATAGTGGTGATCTTATTTGGAATTGGAACACAAACTACAACTGGCCAAAACCTCCGCAACAAACAAAGGGAGCAAAAACAAAACAAAAAAAAAAGGAAGAGACTCTTCTATTTGCCTCTGCCTTTTGCTAGCAGGGATGTAGCCACTGCGCTCGGAATTTTTAAAAAGTCCCTCCTACTCTTCCTCCACCCTCCCCTCCCCTCCATCATCCACCTGCCCCTCCCCGTGCGCCCTCCCTCGTCTCTCCCTACCCTTCTGGTTCTGGTTCCCTAGTTACTTCGCTCCAGGCTTCTCTCTCTTCTGGAGGTGGTCCTGTCCCAGCTGCCTTAGGAGGGCGAGCTAGAGGCTAGAGGGAGAACTCAGCCGCAGGCGGACAGGGCAACAGGGCAGATCCGATCAGGGCAAGAAGGAACAGAACCAGTGTCTCTCTGTCTCTGTCTCTCCGTTCGTCGCTGTCTCTGTCTCCCTGTCTCTCTATTTGTCTCTCTGTGTCTCTGTTTCTCTCTCTCTCTCTCTCTCTCTCTCTCTCTCTCTCTCTCTCTCTCTCTCTCTCTCTCTCACACACACACACACACACACCACGTCCTCTGAGAACTCAGCTGGCTGCGACCGCGCACACCCCGCCCCGGCGCGCGTCCCAGGCTGGTGGAGCGCAGATCCAGATCCCCATAGCGGCCGCCCGGTCGGGTGTTCCCAGTCTCAGGTGGCGCTGAAGGGAGAGCTTGAGCTTGACAAGTCGGCTGCGCTCGCCTAGACCTTGCGCCCTCCGGCAGGCCGGCGAAGGGAAAGGAGCGGGCGCGGCTGCCATCCAGAGCCCACCTGCCGACCCTCGCGGCTCCGCTCCAGCTGTACCCGGCTCCCAGCGCCCGCTCCGCGGCCCGGCCGGAGCGCCACCCCGGCTCTGCCGGTGTCCCGGGCGACCCAAAGAAGCGCGGCACGACAGCAGGACTTCGTCATGGCCCGAGCGCGCGGGCTGCTGTGTCTGTGGCTAGGCTGCTTCTGCCTCAACCTGGCACTGGGACAGAGACCAAACTTGAACCTCCCGGGACTCGGCGGGGCTGAGCCAAGCGACCGCACGACAGGTGGTGGCCCGAGCCCGGACCTGCGGCCGCACGACAAGGTGTCGGAGCATATGCTGTGGCTCTACGACAGGTACAGCGGCAGCAGCAGAGTCCAGGCTACCCGGACCCCGGGCTCGCAGCTCCCGGGTCCCCAGCCCCTGCGCGGCGGTAACACCGTCCGCAGCTTCAGAGCCGCAGCCTCAGGTGAGTGGGGAAGAGAGGGAGACTATCCCTCCCAGGGGTGCAGAGGACAGCCCCTCCCGCCGTGTCACTCCGCCGTCGCCCACGGTACACAGTAGGGACCTTTCCCTATGCTGCCCTCCGGTCCCCTCTGGCTCTCGGAATTCTCCAGGGGCGTTCCAGATAAGCCCAGTTTAAGCCCAGCAGAGACGGGAAAGCGGAAGGAAAGCTGGGACAGTGGCCGGGCTTAGTTAGAGGTGCAGCAGGAAAGAGGCCAAGGGACGACACTCAGTGTACATAAGCGCCCTTCCGAGCACCCCTACGGAGATTAAACTGCTCGGCGGAAATTTTAGATGGAAGTGAATGTCATTTTGTGCCAACCTTGGGCCCTGAGAGAAAAGCGCGCTCGGCAGGCACTTCACCAGACACAGAACTCACTCTTAACTCCGCGACCTTTGTGTTGCTATAACTGACACGTTCTTCTTGATAGTCCCCTAGTGGCAAACGCACAAACAAAACCAGGTGCCCGAGTGTTTAGATTGTTTCTAACCCTTCTGGGCAAATAAGTCTTGCGTGGTCCAAGCTGGGCAGAGTTAGCTTGGGAAGAGACCGCCGGTGGGGAGTAAACACCTCGTAGTATCAGCGATGAAAATCTCATCTTCCCGTTTTTCTTCAACACAGATCCTTGAGACTGAAATTCGTGGCTTAACGCCACCCTACCCCAACCCTGCCAGCTCCTGAGCTGAAGCGAACAGGAACAGCTTACTCTTAATAGCTTGAGGTCACTGTTGACCTGCTTTAAGAATGCACTAGGGTTTGTGTACATTACCTTCAGGATTAAAGGAAAGGTGATTGAAAAGTCTGCCTTCCAGACTTGGGTTGAAGAACAGTCAGGAATGTTCAAGGGTCGAAGCTGCATCTCCAGTGCTCTCTCTCCATTCTGTCCAAATCACTAGATAAATTTTCTCCTGACCTTAGTCATTAGGACTGAGGGCGGGGAGGGGGGAATATCCATCAAGGAAAGCCCTTGCTAGCCACTGTGAATTCACTCTGGAGCCTACGGGGCATGATACCATTTACAATAAATGTGAGTTATGCTTTCAATGCAGAGAAGTCTTGAGCTAGAAGCTGAGCTAAGCCAAATTTCACTTGCTTCATAGACCCACGGGCAGGATCTGAAAAGAGCTGTCCTCTACTTAGGACCAAGAAACCAATCCTGCCTGCTCCTTAGCATTCTAGCCACTTGATGAGACCGCTCTAATAGCCCTGACACCAGTGACCCGTCTGTTTACATTAATGCATAACTGAGGGCAGAGCTGAGCAAAAGAGCACCGTGGGACCAACATGGCTTGGAAGGAAGCTAGTGGGTGGGCAAAGCAGGTGGCAATAAGGAAGATATTTAGATCATCCTGGCTTCGATATTTCTATTTGCTTATGTTCCCAGAGAATAGTTGAGGTATCCAAGTGACAAGCCATTTTTGTGTCAACAGATTTTATTTTTAGCGCGCATCACGTTTGAAGGTAGAATTAGATTTTTTGTCTCACACATATTGTTTACCTACTGATTTTAGACTAAGTCCTGGGTTAGAACAATTCACCATCTGGGCTCTTGCTCTTTCTACTCATTATAATTTCAGTGTCCACTATCAGCCTCACTATGTCTTATACCATCCCATGATAAACTCTGTAGCAGAGGCCAGACACTCCTTTGAAATGATGAATTGCCTCTTGGAACATATATACAAGGCTATGTGCCCTGATAGGAAAAGTAATCCCTTAGCATTATACAAACCGTCTTAATGACTTATTCATCAAATGTAGACACTGGGGGTTTTTTTGGATGTAAGGAGGTAGCACTCCAAGAGGTGATGAAGCATCTGTGCTTCTCTCTCCTCATCAGCACCACTATCCTGACACACCCTTCACTTGGTGACCTGCACTGATGTAGGCAAAAGATGCTGTCTGTGTTAATACACTAGATTGGTGCTTAAGTTACATGGCACATGTGCTTCTCTCTACCAAAAGATGATGTTACAGGTTTCGTAGGAGGTCAGGTGCCTATGCTCTGTCTATGGAGTGCCCACTACTCTGTCAGGCTCTCTGAGCAAGTGCTTATTCAGGCTGAGTCACAGCCTCAGAGGGCTATTTGCTCCTTGGAACTCACCTGATTAAAATCATTTATTGTTCTAAACCTAGGATATCTGAAATTTAGCTGCGGTGGTCTCCCTCTGATTACTTCACTGATGATGGATGGCATTGATCCTAAAGACACTTTCTGCTAACCTCTGTTCTCCTCTTTCAGCTCCAGGAGGTCAGTGTGCCAAAACCATAAGGTTGGGTCTTATAAGTTTTTTCCTCTGATATGTGAGAGTTTATGTAAAGGTGAACTTTATCATTCCTTCTGTAAAAAGTGATACACAAAGTTAGGGATGACAAAGAAGTCCAGGGTGATAGAAACACACCATTTGGAGACAGAAGGGTGTGAAATTAGCTTTCATTTTAATCTTGATTTAAGTTTGTCCTTGGTTACTATGGGCTAACATAATATTTTTATGAAGTTTTCTCCTGTCCTGATCCTTTACAGTACATAATTCGTGTTTCTTGTTTCCATAGTCATTTGTCTTACTCATGACATCTCTAGGAAAAGCAATGGAAGCTTGATTTTCTTATTTTAAAACTACCACTACTTATGACACGCAATTATGAAAAGATTACATCCCAGTGGATATGCACCATCTTTAAGAATAATATATTTACCTTCATGAATAAAAGAAGGAAATATTGAAGAAACACAGACTCACACTTAATGTTTTGCCCCCGTGGAAAAGGACCTACTGTGAACCAAAACATTTCAATATAAAGACCTGTGATTTTGACATATTTCTAAAGAGCAATGCTAACCTATAAGGCTGTAGGAAAGTGAAAAATCACTACTTGACTAGAAGCCAGTGCCCTGAAGAATACGTGGTCAGTGGGAAAGTGCAGGTTGTTGTTGTTGTTGTTGTTGTTGTTGTTGTTGTTGTTGCTGCTGCTGCTGCCATTGCTGTTTCCATGGCAATAGAATGCAATAACTTTATTGGGATATAGTTGTCAAGATTCTGGGTATCTAGAAACAAGGCTTGAAGCTATAGAGTTCTTGGCTTGTATGATGTTTTTATTTAGAGGACATCTGGAAGAGAGGCGCTGGGGTACGCAGCTGCTTTGAATTACACACTACTTTGAATACATGATAGCCTCTAATGAAGTCTTACTGTAATAGGCAGGACAGCTTTACAATCCCTGACATTTAAAAATCCATAATACCATGAATTCTTGATTATTCATGCTGGGTGGAAAGGAAAAACAGAATGAATTATATTTAAGAGAGAGAGAGAGAGAGAGAGAGAGAGAGAGAGAGAGAGAGAGAGAATTCAAATGTAGCTTTGTAGTGAATTTACAAATACTCAAAGATCCCAGGAGACCAACAGAGGTCAATGTGAAAACCTCATAAGCTGAAAACTCATTCAAGCGGATGATTTACTCAGTTGTATGCACTAAACTCTATGCATAATAAGGAGCTGAGAGGAAGGCACACTTTACCTGAGCCATGGAAGTTCTTAAGTGCTCTTTCGGTTATTTCAAATATTTTTAACTGGAAATATGAAGGCCAAATTTACTTGTAAGTATTTCTGCATTATAAACCTTTGCATTAGGAAGGTGTATTGAAGAGAACAGGACCTTTTATGGAAGCAGAAATGGGCATCATAATATATCTGCTGGACAAAGTTTCAGCACTCAGAGCTAATTTCAAAACCCATTGTTTCTAGTGGCCAATCTCATTTCATAAAAGAAAACTTCACAGAAAGGGGTCTCTGGAAGGTATTGTATAAAATCGAGTGCCAAGGTCAGATGAGTTGAAAAGAATGAACAGCGTGGGACCTATCGTTCCCTTTAAGTGGTGTTCTCCCCCTAAAAGAGCATTTTTTTTCTTTTTTCCCCAAAAGAAATTTCTGAGAATTGTGGCCCTAGGATGTCTAGCTGGAAAAACACTGGGTTAAAAGCATCCGAATTCACCATAAAAGTAAATCTGCAGAATTCAGTGACTGTCACACAGTAAACAAGTTGGGCTCTCACTTCCCAGGGGAAGGGGCTGGGGGTATGAGACTGCACCATCACTTCTTAGATGTGGGTTCATTTGGCACTGCCCTGTCTTCTCTTCTCCAGGTCATAAACTTCGGTAACTGTCTTTGCATTTTGTCTCCTCCTTCTCTGGATTAGTTTTCTTTCATTGTTTTCTTCTCTGTGGTTGATTTTATTTGTTTATTTTACAACCGGCATAATAGCTTGAAAGGGAAAGGTTATTTTATTTGTGGGGCAGGACAGTAGTGGGAGTAAGTACCACCTCACTAGTCTTTGGGTCCACACTCACACCTTGATGAAAGAAACATTCACTCAAGACCTCTGTTAAGTCTTTTATTTATCTCACGTGTATGCTGTATTGAACAGAAATGCTATCATATTCATCGTCTATGCCATATTTCTGTGCTACACTATGAGACATAACTTTTATACCCCAAATTTGATGATTTTTCCCATTTGCTGAATTTGCAAATCCTCACAGTTAGTATCTTCATCATTTTATTGTGGTAGTAGTATCAGAAAGTTTGAATTCTTTTTTTTTCTTTTAGTTATTTAATCATTTATTTTATATTTTATTCTTCCCTTTTGTTATATACTAATAAACTGTTAATTCATTTAAATCTTTCTTTTAAAAATTGTTTTATTTATTTACATGCCAAATCTTGTCCCGCCTCCTGGTCTCCCTCACAGAGTTTTTCACCATATTTCCCTTCCCCTTTGCCTCTGAGAGGGAGTTCCCCCACCCACCTACACCAAGCCACCCACCCACCCCCGCCTTCACTGTCCCATCCCTGGGTATCCCTCTTCCCGGGGGCATCAAGTCTCTATAGGCTTAGGTGCATCCTCTCCCATTTGAGGCCAGACAAGGCAGTTCTCTGCTACTTATGTGCCAGAGGCCACGGACCAGTCCATGTATGTTCTCTGGTTGCTTCCATGAGTCCAGGTTAGTTGACACTGTTGGTTTTCCAACAGTGGAAACAGGTTTACTATGGGTGTTGCTATCCCCTTCAGTTTTTTCTTTTCTTTTCTCTTCTCTTCTTTTTTTTTTTGTTGTTGTTGTTGGTTTTTTTTAACTTTTATTGCATTATGATGAGAAAAGTTACATGATTTCAATGTCTGAATTTGTTAACATTTAAAAACATATTTGAAGTAAATATAATTAAATCACATTCTTGTTTCCCTTTTGTACCCCAACTACTCCCAGAGACCCCCTCTTCAATACCTACAATGTCTTTTTTGCAATATTCCTTAAAATTTATAAAATATTATAACAATAAAAATTAGTATTATAAAAGTTATTTGATATAAAACAATCAATTTAACAGTCTTATGTAGATGCTTTTCTACAGCAATTCTGCAAATACATACGCTTTTCTCACTATAAATTTCAAATAACTCCAAACACATTAACTGTATATTTTAAAATAATACATCACTACTAGTATTTTCTTAAATGAACATAAATATGTAAAGTCTTTTTGTTTGTTTGTTTTGTATTTAGTAGAGTTTAAAATCTTGGCTCTTTCTGTAGTACAAGCCCAAAATAAGAACAATTTTTAGACATTGGATTTCATTGTAATAAGGCTGTACTTCAATGACCCTCAAATCACCGAAGGATTTTACCTCCATCGTAGCTAAGCTGAGAGTTGACAGTTCTGCTGTGCCAAGGAATGAATTGTAGGCACGATTTTTGGATACGGACTTCCTGCTATGGTCAAAAAGCTATTTGACTTGAGTGTGTGACTTTATTGTCAGCCCACAGAGAACAGGTTACATTCATTTAAGAAATGATGTGTGTATTAAGATGGTCTATCCATAAAGTCATTCATCAACTGTTTCAATGAACAATGGTTCTGCATGGAAGGTGGTACAGACATTAGGTGAGGATAAGAATCTGGTTCATTGGCTGTGATGATTTTGAAAAGCATTCATCTCAGAGAAAGAGTAACTTATAAAGTCCTCTTCTTCAAACTTGATACAAGAGTTACAAACATCAGGCAAAGCATTCAGTCTCACTCTTAGTTGTTCTCTTTCCTACAAGCCACCTCCCAAGTTAATTGTCTATGTCTCCCTTGGGTATGTAAATACTTTTGAAATATATAAGCTGTTCTGAAAATCATAGTATAGTGGAAAAACATGAAATAAAGAATACTACTAATAGAGAGGCTGAGATAGGAGAAGCAAGATTTCAAGACCCTTACATTGTACACAGCAAAACACTGTCACAAACAAGCTGAAAGTACATATAGATTGTACAATATTGGATCTATTTCTCCAATTACCAAATTAGAGAGACCATTGGATGACAATCAACACATTTCTAATTCCTCACATTTTTGGATTTCAATCACTTAGGATATATTGGTAATATTAATTTTCATATTAAGATATTAAGAAAAGGTAATTGTCACCTCCTGTTGTTTTTGTTGTCAGAGGTGGAATTAGATTTGTGTGGATTTGTTGAAAGATTACTTTCTTGCTTCTTCTAGGGTGTAGTTTTGCTCCTTATGTTGATGTTTTCTATCTATTATCCTTTGGAGGGCTGGATTTGTGGAAAGATATTGTGTAAATTTTGTTTTGTCATAGAATATCTTGTTTTCTCCATCTATGGTAATTGAGAGTTTTGCTGGGTATAGTAGCCTGGCCTGGCATTTGTGTTCTTGTCGGGTCTGTATGACATCTGCCCAGGATCTTCTAGCTTTCATAGTCTCTGGTGAGAAGTCTGCTGTAATTCTGATAGGCCTGCCTTTATATGTTACTTGCCTTTTTTCCCTTACTGCTTTTAAAAATCTTTCTTTGTTTAGTGCATTTGGTGTTTTTATTATTATGTGACGGGAGGAATTTCTTTTCTGGTCCAGTCTATTTGGAATTCTGTAGGCTTCTTGTATGTTCATGGGCATCTCTTTCTTTAGGTTAGGAAAGTTTTCTTCTACAATTTTGTTAAAGATATTTACTGGCCCATTACATTGGGAGTCTTCACTCTCTTCTATACCTACTATCCTTAGGTTTGGTCTTCTCATTGCATCCTGGATTTCCTCGATGTTTTGGGTTAGGAGCTTTTTGTTTTTTGCATTTTCTTTGACTATTGTGTCAATGTTTTCTATGGTGTCTTCTGCCCCTGAGATTCTCTCTTCTATCTCTTGTATTCTGTTGGTGATACTTGCATCTATGACTCTTGATTTCTTTCCTAGGTTTTCTATCTCCAGTGTTGTCTCTCTTTTTGATTTCTTTATTGTTTCTATTTCCATTTTTAAATTCTGGATGGTTTTCCTCATTTCCTTCACCTGTTTGATTGTGTTTTCCTGTAGTTCTTTAAGGGATTTTTGTGTTTCCTCTTGAAGAGCTTCTAGCTCTTTACCTATGTTCTCCTGTATTTCTTTGAGGATGCCATTTATGTCTTTCTTAAGGTCCTGTATCATCATCATGATAAGTGATTTTAGATCTGAATCTTGCATTTCCGGTGTGATGGTGTGTCCAGGACTGGCTATGGTGGGACAATTGGGTTCTGATGATGCCAAGTAACCTTGGTTTGTGTTGTTTATTTTCTTATGCTTGCCCCCCGCCATCTGGTTATCCCTAATGCTACCTGCCCTTGCTAATTCTGACAGGAGTCAGTCCTTTCTATGATCCTGGTTTTATCAGAAGTCCTCAGAGTCAGGCAGTCTCTGTGACCCTGTGATTCTGGGATCCTGTGACCTTGGGCTTGTTAGAGCACCTGGGAGTGCAGCAGCTTCCTCTGGGTGTTGTGGGACTGGCTGTAGAGCTTGCACCCAAGGTCTGCTCAGGACACCAGCCCAGAGAGACCAGAAGGAACCCGAGCCACTCTGCTGGCAAAGTTCCTGTGTGCCTGGTCCTGCAGGTCCCAGTTACTCCTAGTGTTGGGTCCTCCTCACCTCTGATCCTGAGAGTTTCAGAGTGCCTGGGAGTGGAGCTTCCTCTGGGTGTTGTGGGACTGGCTGCAGAGCTTTTGCCCAAGGTCTGCTCAGGACATCAGCCCAGAGAGACCAGAAGGAACCCCAGAAAGTTTGAATTCTTATGATTATGTTATGAATTATGTCATTATCAGAATTTGAGAGAGAAAGAGAAAGAGAAAGAGAGAGAGAAGATGAAAAGGCATGTGTTGTTTGTGTGAGAGAATGCCATGGTATATCTAGATGACCTTGGAAGCCAGATGAGGGTGTTGAATCCCTTAGAGCTGGGTGTTGAGAAGATGGCCCATCTGCCCTCCAAAATCTGACTAGCCAGGTCTCCTTCATTTTAATAAACCCATTAGTCACAAACACTCAACAGGTGAGAAGGACAGACATACAATTTTCATAACCTTCTCCCACCAGGGTTAAAAACATTATCATTAAAGCCCAGCACATTTTCCAAAGAGAGACTCACTAAGGTACAAGTCAGTATTTCCTTTATCCACTGCGATGTCACTAAAAGAGCTGAATGAGACACAAAGTAGAATAGTAGCCCACCTTTCAGTGAGAGTTGATTACGTGAATCCTGAACATTCTGGGGCCACTCCAGAGCAGTGTTCCTCAGGGCTCAGAAACTCCCACATGCCAGGCTGAAGCACAGACTGAAGCTCTACCCCTATAACTTGCTTCACAATGTCTTGTGGGCTACAGAATTCTCACAAACTTCTTGATGAGGTGCATGCCCCACACCATAAGACTAACCAGCATCAAGAAATCTAGTAAAAAAAAAATCTTTGCAACCTTGCTTTGCTCAGCCATCAAGGGTAAGACCGAACTAGACATTTGTTGAAAAATGGGTTTGGAATAGCATGGATTGTACTGTAAGATGAGTTCTCTGTATTGACAACATCCCACAATGCCCTGTGCTCACAAACACATGCTTATTCCCAACGTCTGAGGTTATTTATGCTTTATGTGAAACCAGGATTAGAAAGCTTCTGAAAAAGAATATCCCAGGATTCTAAACTCATATTGTATCTTTACATTGACTTTTTCAATCAAGTTTCCCTCTTTTTTGGTGTGTGTGTGGGGGGGGGGGACAGACCTTGGCGCGGTTTGCAGTTTCACAGATGAAAAGTGTGGACAAGCAGTGATAGACTAACAGGGTAGCAAAGACCGGAGTTTAAATCAAGCTCTTCAGCTTAGCCAAAAGAAAAAGAAAAGGTGCTGGGAAGGAAAATTAGGTAATGGTATATCACACTCTAGCTGGTTAAAACAAGAGGACTGAAAACAATAACAAATCTTCACACATACACGCATTCATACACACACAACATATACATACACACACATACACATACACATGCACATACACATATATATACACACATATATACATACACACATACATATACATACACACATAGACACATACATATACACACAACATATACATACACACACATACACATGCATATACACATGTATACACACATATATACATACACATACATACATACACACACATACACACACAACATATACATACACACACATATATATATGTACACACATGTATACACACACATACACAAACACACACACATACTACATACACACATACACATATATACATACACACACATACACATGCATATATATACATACACACATACACATATATGCATACACACACACACACACACATATATATATATATATGTGTGTGGCATTTGACAGTCTCTTACTTAGTAAAATAAAGAGACTTAGCTGAAGTTAGTAATACGGTGTGATAATTTTGCCCAAGTACTTTAAGGTTACTGTTGCCACGAGAAGAGGCAGATGAACTAGCTTGAAGGAGGATTGGACAAACACCACAGTCATTTCACTTATGAGGCTTAGATACACGAAAAAGAAATCTCTGCCTTGAAAAATAGCCATTTTGTCCTTCAATGGAGGCTTCCACAAAAATGTTGTATCCAAATTGCTTGCCTCTCTCTCACACCTGCAGAGGATCTTTAATCTAATGTGCGTGTAAAAATGAGAGAGAAGAGAGCGAGGATTTGCTTACCTAGTCAGCCTTTGGAAGGCAAGGTCTCTATCTCATTTTGCCTCCACAATTTGGGGGACCTGCCACCATTTGCCGTATGGTTTGAACTCAATAAGCAGCTCAGTTGAATTGAATACAGTGTTTAAGTTGCAAGATCAGAAAAGAGAGTAACAAAGCTCCCAGCCACAAACGCCATCTTTAAAAATAACATAGCCTTAAAATAATTTCCAGTAGGGAATGTTATCATGAACATAGAAAATGAGAATATTCTACTTCATAAAATATCTGCTTTAAATAATTATTTTTTAAAAAAATGAACAAGAAGGAAAAAGTAGAGGGTACTCAGACTAAAAATGGCTTTTATCAGCTTTGGGGAATTTGAACTTGCTTGACACACTGTTCACTTTGGTGCTAAGTAGAAAACACTTGAACTTGGTAAATTTAACAGTTGTCTATTTGACACATTGAACAAGTGATCTTCAGTAGATAGGTGACACAGAGCTTAAAAGTAAGCAATAGGTGTTCAAATTGTCTCAGAACCTGTCTGCCTGCCTCCCTGGGGAGTTGTCAGTCTAGAAATACCCTTGGGTGAAAGCTCTGTGCACATAAAGCATTAGTGAACATTTTTCCATTCTAGGAACACAGCATACATTATCCCATCTGTGGCTGGTGCTTTGCTCTAGACATGGGGAATCGCTGTTTGGGGATCACACAAAACTTAATCATTTGACTGAGACTTCAAAACAACACAAAATGCCATGCTTCATGTTTGTTTCAGAGCAGCGTGCACAAATGAGGCCTAAGTCACCAGCAAAGGGCAGTCAACCAGTGACTTCTGTGCACTGCCCCCACTTGCAGCCGCCACCCTTTCTAGCAAGTCAACTTCCTTTGGAGAAAGAAGTTGGTGTGGAGACCTGTGCTTAATTCCATGCTTTCTGTATGATTGAAAGATTTTTTTCCCTCCTTCCTGGGGATTTAACTAATCATCAAGCTTTCATTTAGTCTATTTGCTTTAAAATCAGACTTTGCATAGAAAGCTTTTCATTGTATCTGCTAATTCCCTTTGAAGAGGTCTGTGTGGGTCAGTATGAACGGGGACTTCTTTTACTTAGCTCCTGAGATACTCTATCAGCTAGTCACGGAGGGTGGCTGAACAAAAGGGGAACAAAATGGTCCTGAGACCCCCCCCCCCAAATTATAGCCTAGTTACAAATCCATCCTCAAATTAGAGTCTACTCCATAAGCTCAATTTCGGCTTTGTTTTTCAGGGAGAAACAGAGATGCGTCTTCCACCTTTATTTAATGATCAAACCCCTTAGAAAGATCATGGCAGGTAACAGGCAACCCCAGCTCCCCCTTCCAACAGTTGCTAAGGAGCTAGCTGACTTCTGTGCTCCTTCATTATGTGGCAAGTGAATAAAAGTGTCCTATCTCTTTTGCACAACAAAATAAAAAGCACTTAATGAATTCTGCTGAAGGGTCAAGCCCTACCCTAAAGCTAGGAAATTATGGAGCACACCATGGCCCTGTCAGCAAGGAGCACACCTTGTCAGGAAGGAGTCATGAAGAAGTGATCACAGAGACAGTGTCCTTGCCAAGGGAAATGGATTGTCAAAATAAGCTTGCCTTTGCTTTCAAGGAAAAAAAATCTCAGCACTGGGTACTAGCTCAGTAGAAGAGCTTATCTGGCTTGCTGAAGACCCTAGCTTCAAGCTCCAGTACCCACCTTCCAGTTCTCAGAAATGATTTAAAGTCAGAACACAAAGTTGTAATTGGCAACATTGACCGAAGTGCAGTGGGGAGGAAAATTGAACTTGTTCCGAGTTGCCACCAAATAGAATGAAAATGGCGCCACCTATTGGTAGCTGTGTTTTTATTAAAAACCCAAAACAGCCACTACCTCTAGAAAGAAACCTGCTGCATTTTTGCTGTTTTCCAAGAGTATTAAGACATTCTCTGGTTCCTGAACACCCTCTGCCACAGTGTGAGGACTCTCCAAGAGCAGTAGACGTGCGACTGCCTACCTGAATGTCCCATAGATGCTTCACAGTTAAGTCAGAGTCATGACTTACCTGAGTTTGGAACTAGCCTCCATTCAGTTATGACTCTTAGATACCAGTCTCACCTACAGCACTGAAAAGACACATCTTGATCTTTCTGAAGCCTCTCCCATTGATTATTCTTGGGCCTGGGGAGATGGCTTAGAGACTAAAAAGTGCATCCTGCTCTTGGATACAATTGGAGTTTGCTTCTTAGCACACCCCTCCCCTCTAACCTGGTGCCTCCCAACCACCTAGCTCCAGGGGGATCGGATGCCTCTTAAAAGATGTAGTTATCACTCCTTAGCGACGAAGCTTCTCTCTACAGCACATGGAGACCACTGAAGAACTACAACTTAATACAGTGGGGAGATCAGCGGATCATAGAGATTTCAATCCCAGTGGATACGTATGTCACATGGCTCCAACATCCATTTCTCAGGGAACACTGTGGGAAAGGAGGAAGAATGTTTATAGAAGCCAGAAGACCAGGAGATATTCTTCTATTAGAAGTGAGTTGCACACACAAGGCCTAAATAATAAGTGTCAATATATATGCTCACACCAAAGGGAGAGCATGTCAGAGATATCACAGGGTCCATCTCTAGACAAGAACTATAGGGAACTAATAACTGCTGCGAGAGATGGAGATAAACCTCTCCTAAGGATACACTCCCTAATCAATTATCCAACACAACAAGCATGGTCAGCCCTGAGAACACATGCACACACACCAAAAATGAACTCATGGGTTCAGCGGGTTGTATTTATATACTTGTATAGTGTGTGTGTGTGTGTGTGTGTGTGTGTGTGTGTGTGTATGTGTGTGAAAGAGAAGAAGGTCTTAGTTATGGTTACCGTTGTTGTGATGAAACATTATGGCCAAAGTACCCTGGGGAGGGAAGGGTTTGCTTGATTCCATCATCAAGGAAGTTCAGGACAGGGAACTCACACAGAGCAAGAACCTGGGGGCAGGAGCTGATGCAGAGGCCATGGAGGGGTGCTGCTCACTGGCTTGCTCTCCATGGCTTGCTCAGCTTGTTTTCCTATAGAACCCAGGACCACCAGTCTTGGAATGACACCACCCATACGGGCTGGGCCCTCTCCTATCACTACATAAGAAAGTACTCTACAGCACTGCCTGTGGCCCAATCTTATGGAGACAGTTTTTAAATGAATATGTCTTCCTCCCAGATAACTCTAGCCTATGTCAAGTTGACATAAACCTATCCAGCAATAGAGGACATAAGAAGACTTGGAAGGCAGGGACATTGAAGAGGTTGGAGAAAGGAAGTTTAAGGGGAGAAGTGATAGAGTTATATTTCAATTTAATGTATATTTTAATGGAGATGTGCCTCCATGGTTAAGAGAACTGGGTTCTGTTCCAGGGGACCTGGAAATTACTTACAACTGTCTGTAATTCTAGTTCCAGGGTATCTGAAGCCCTCTTCTGGACTTACAGGTGTCTAGGCATACTTGCAAACAAACAAACAAACAAAAAGACCCATGCATATAAAATAAAATTAAATGAATGTTAACATTTGAAAGTGTATTTAATTAAAAATTAAAAGAAAACAAGCAATTCTTGGGTAACTGTCCATCCTTTTGCTCTTCCTGTCAGATGTTCGTTTTTTAAAAAAGATTTATTTATTTTATCTCTATGAGTACACTGTAGCTGTCTTCGGACATACCAAAAGAGGGTATCCATTACAGATGGCTGTGAGTCACCATGTGGTTGCTAGGAATACGAACTCAGGACCTCTGGAAGAGCAGTCAGTGCTCTTAACCACTGAGCCATTTCCTCAGCCCCCGTCAGATGTTCTTCTTTATTCAATCCGAAGCTGTGATGTGCTTCCCAAACCCTTCATCTCCATTACGTTCTCAGTTACTTTTCTCGGTATCAGTAATTAAGATGAGAGTGCCAGGATCAAGCATGCTGCCCCATGTGCATGTGTTAGGTGTAGCAGGCAGTTGGTATTTGCTGCTAGGCAACTGAAAGTGCATGAGCTAATTTTGTAAGCTAATAAAGTCATCTTTTTATTTGTAGTACAATGTTATTGACACTTAGAAAAGTGTTCAAGTGCATTTTAGATTTTTGATTAGAAATTTAAATGCATGTGTCTGCATACTTAGGAACACGAAAGAAAGTGGATGTTAACATACTTTCCTCTCACTGATAATTAAACTTAGATACCTAAGTATATAAGGAGAGTTGTGTAAGAGCTGTGGATGAATAGAAACACATGCAAAATTCCCAATTTTTTTTCATTTCAAGAAAACAATTATTTGAAGGTTTGGTGGGGTGGCTTATGCCTATAGTCCTAGCATTTCAGAGGCTGAGGCAGGAGGCCTGCTGTGTGAGTTCAGTGTAAAAGCAAGTTCGAGTCTAGCCTGAGCTGTAGTTTGAGATCCTATTGCAATAAAAATATTTGGGAAGTTAAATTACTTTAAGATCTAAAAGTAGAAAAAGTCAGAAAGTAAATGCTTAGTAATCACCATGAACTTCTCATGGGGAGCATTTCTCTCTCTCCTTAAACATTTTACTCTTTCAATTTCATAACTTATACAATGAATTTTAGTCATTTTACACCAAGTTACTTGTCTTGTTTCCCTTTTTTCTCCCTGAATCCCTTCTTTTACCAGCTTTCAAGAGTTTCTTTCATGGCCACAGTGGGAGGTCCTTACTGGTGTTTGCATGACACTTAACTATTGCTGTATACTCGTTGCTGTTCAACCCCATGAAACTCTTTAGTATATGTGTGTAATATGCTGCATTCTTGTCTGTATGAGGTCTTTGAAATTCGGGGAGTATCGTATATTTCCAACATGTATCAATTAGATACAACCATAACAGACAGCATAGTTTTGGTTAGCTGATGTTTAATGAGCCTGTGTACTGAGTCCTTTATGGGAGTTCTTGTAATGAATCCTCATAATAGCTCTGTGGGTAGCACTACTACATTGACTTTATAGGTGAAGAGTCCAGCACATTGGGAGTTTAGGTATTAGCTACACTGTGTCTGAGTCTTGATCATGAGGTCATAACTTTGAGATGATGCAGTGGGCTGAAATGAGGGAGGTAGGAGAAGGCCACGTGACAGAATTCTGAGAGTCAATTGAGACTGAAGATTGGACATGGGTGGTAGCAGAAAGAAGCAAGATGAGTCAATGACATCCCATCCTTGGGTGCTCATCCATCTCCCAGTAGTGTGTTTGTGGGTAACCGTTCATTGCCATGTACTAGAAACAGGGTGTGTTCTCTGCTTTGTATTTTAAATGCCCCTCAGCTGTGTGGAGTTTGGGGAAAAGTGTATGTTGTGGTGACTGGGCTGAATTCCGGACAGAGCCCTGGACAGCCTGGTGCTGTGGCTTCGTTACAGAGGTCTGTAAGATATTACTCCAGTGTCATGGATCATACGAATGTGTACAAATGGCAGTTTTCTCCTTTTGCTTCACACAATGTTAGAAATGAGCAAAATATGTTTCCCATTGCACTTACCCAGCGCTTGGGGACCTGATGAACTCATTTTAAGTTTCCACGTCTTTATAAAAATGTTTTGTTTTTGCTGAAACGTGTTTTTGATCAAGAACATAATTTCATGATTGCGTGTGTGTTTCTGAAATAAGTATGTATATGAAACAAGTGCATGGAGGCGGGCTCTCTGAGACAGACCCCAGGGGTGGGATTCTTCTGGTCCAGCATCAGCCTAGCCATAACTCACTAGGTGATCCTGTGAGAACTGGCTTCTACCCTTACTAACTAGCTTCCTGCTCTTTCAGTTACATATTTCTCACTTATAAGAATGAAAAATGTGCTTTAGTGACTTCACTCATTTTTCCTGAACTATTTGTGTTTAGGGTTTGAATTCAATGCTGAACTTCAGACCACAACGCTAGGTTGTTACATTTTTAAAGGCGTGGCTAACTTGTTCAGTCACAGTATCCAAATTCTAAGATCTTACTCACCCAGTCCATGTTTTGTAAAGTAGACAGAAGAAGCCATAATTCTTATATTAATGACATATTATAAGTACAGGCTCAGATCCTAATACTTATTTACTAATTTAAGAAACATTAGAACTTTTATGAACATTAAACATATCCCACTAATTATGATGACACTGGAGATAGACACTGTAGTCAAAGACTAGCTTGGTGGCTTCCAACAAATTAGATGTGGCTCCTCACACAACAATTCTGATGGAAAAGTAATAGTGGTAAAGTAGGCAAGTGATTTGTAATGTGACAATAACAGACATCTCAGCTCATCTTCAGAGTACAGACATGAGCTTCAGGTTTCCAGAGAGGGAAAAAAATGGTGCAACATGCAAAGGGTACGTGTAAGTAAGAAGTCCTGGACAAATCGTGGCCTGTCTGGGTGCATTGTCTCAGTCCTAGTGACTCTGGGTGAATCCTTATCCTTTGAAAGTACATTATATTTCCCAAAATGATTTCCCCTATAGGGATATAAGGACGGTTTCAGCATCCACCACCCACGATGAGGCGATCGCTGTTTTAGGTGATAACCCGTCATAAGGTCAACTGGTCTCTAAGGTTTCCATTTTGCTGGGATTCAATGTGACTGCCTGTCTGGGATTCTGACTGGAGACCCACAAGGTCCCATGGAGGAGGGGCGACGAATGTGACACTGGAGAAGCTGACAATGAAACACCATATTTGCTGTTGTCTCTATGCCTTCCTACTTGAAGACAGGTTGAGTATATTTTGGCTTTGTCAGCCTGCACCACCAGATTTCAGGCAGACAGTCCCTCAGCCAGTAACTCAGAGTCTGAGTTCCACTGGTCAGGAATCTGATTGAGAGTAAAGGAGAGATACAACACGGATTCAAAGATGCCAGGCTTCCATGGTGCTCTCCGTGGTCTTGTGACCCAATAGGGAACTCATGTTCTTTATCCGAAACAGTTTCTAAGTGTCTGTGGCAAGGATCTTTCTGTTTTTATGAATGAGAACATTAGCTCGCCCAGAGTTGCAAAGTTAATAAGGGACCAAGTCCATAATTAAATCCAGTTCAAATCGGAAACCCTGTGCTTGCACTAGAAGGATGAGTAACTGGGTCACCGAGGCAGCTGTGAAGAAGGACAGTCTGATGATGTACCATCTTGGTATTCCCCAGAGCTCACCCATCCCCAGCTACCACACACACTAAGTGTACTAGTGTATTATAGTTTCCACACATTTATGCTGTGTCAGCAAAGGACAAACAAACTAGAAAAGCTGATCCGCCTTTGCTGTACTTTTTTCTACCTTTTAAATTAGCTCCTGTCAGTTTGGAGAGTTTTCCTAATAGAAACCACCCGAAAGCAAGAGGCTGCACGGAATCTGTTCTGTTTTCCCCCTCCAAAAACTACCATATACAACTCCTTGCTCTTTTTCACTGAAGGGAAATTCACACAACATGAAATTAACTATTTTAAAGGGAATGGATGGGAATTAATGTCTTGAGGATGCTGCACGGTTGCAAATTCTGACCTGTTTCCCAAAATTTCCATCAACCTGAAATAAAGCCTCAGAACAATTAGGGACCTTCTTCACTCGTTCCCAGTTGCCTCTTGCCCCCGGCAGGGGGGGGGGGCTCTGCTCCTATAATTATGGATTTAACTATTTTGGGTAGCGTGTGCAAATGAAATTGAACAGTGAGTGACCTTTGACATGTAGTTTCTTTGTCTTGCTTAACTTTTCCAGGTGCATCCATGTTTTAAACACATATTAGTATTCCTTTTTCACAGTAGCAGTGTTCTGTTTTATAAATGCACGACAAGTTGCTTATCTGCTTAGCAACCAAGAGCCAGCTCTTGGGGTCAGCTGTCTGTAGATGTGATCAAACCATATAGAGACAGCAGGTCTTGGCTGTCAAAAGGCATCACTCAGCTCTTAAGGAAGGCCAGGAGCCTTATATCTTGCTATACACCAATGGTGCTGCTATTTCTCAGCCAAAAAGCATGGTATCTAGCTTAGAGAAGTCACAGGTGTCTATGATGGCCGTTTGGACTGGTTGGACTGGTTCTACCTTTGGCTACTCTGTATACACTTACTTGAGTGCTTGCCTGTCTCCAGTTTCTGAGGAACTGTTTTATCATATGTTAATTTCCTGGTTAGGATTTTTGAGGAATCCATTTATATTTACTCTAGCAATTAGAAAGAGTTCCAGTTTCTTTCCACAACCTTTCTTGTATTTGAGGCTTTTGGTTGTTGTTTGTGATAGCCATACTACTATAGTACGTATCATGTGACTGAAGTTTCGATATTTATTTCCCTGATGATTTTCTGCATGTTCTCACATCCTTACCATATATCTATATCTATATCTATATCTATATCTATATCTATATCTATATATATTTGATATATAGAGATAGATTGAAGATATATCTTTTCAGGTCCTCTGCAGATACAGTATCTCTGTTGTTGAATTAAAACCGCTACTTGTGTATTGTATTCTGGCTACTAAAAGTTTAGATTCATAGGCAGCAAGTATTTTACAGCAAAGATTTCATCCCATTCTGTGGAACATCCTTCCATTTTCTTGGTCCTTACCTTCAACCTGCAGACATGTTAATTGATAAAATCCTTTTTACTTTTAAACTTTTTTTTCTTTTTTCTTTTTTTTTTTTTTTTTGAGACAGGGTTTCTCTGTGTAGATCTGGCTGTCCTGGAACACACTCTGTAGACCAGGCTGGCCTCCAACTCAGAAATCCGCCTGCCTCTGCCTCCCAAGTGCTGGGATGTGTGCAGCCACCACCTGGCACTTTTAAACTTTTATTTGTTGACCTGTTTTCCCTTTTGCTGAATGCATCTGGTGACATATGCATGAAACTGTTACCAAGTCTAAAGCCATGAAGATTCCCCATGTTTCCTTCTTCTGAGGATTTCATGGCTTTAGCTGTTACATTTAGAGCACTGATTTAATTTGAGTTGAATTTTGAATGCTGTATAAAATAGTAGTTCTTGTTTACTTCTGTTTCTCTCCTTTTCTTTCCTAGGAATTCTTCAAAGAGAGGGATTGCACACTTTCAATCTGACTTCTCTAACCAAGTCTGAAAACATTTTGTCAGCCACGCTGTATTTCTATATTGGAGAATTAGTGAACATCAGCTCGAGCTGTCCAGAATCCCAAGGATGCCCACATCGTGCTCAGAGACAACACATCCAGATAGATCTCTCTGCATGGATCCTCAGATCCAACCAAAGCCAGCTCTTGGGTCGTCTGTCTGCAGATGTAGCCACACCTTATAGAGACAGCGTGTCTTGGCTGTCAAAAGACATCACTCAGCTCTTAAGGAAGGCCAAGCAAAATGAGGAGTTTCTCATAGGATTTAACATTACCTCCAGAGCACATGATCTTCCTAAGAAGATACTGCTTTCCCCAGAACCTTATATCTTGGTATATGCCAATGATGCTGCCATTTCTGAGCCAGAAAGCGTGGTGTCTAGCTTACAGAGACACCGAGATTTTACAGTGGGAACTGTGCCCAGACTAGATAGCCATGTCAGAGAAGCCCTCTCAGGTGAGAGGAGGAAGAAGCGCTCTGCTGGGATCTTGTTGCCCTTGCAGAACAATGAGCTACCCGGGGCAGAGTATCAGTACAAGGAGGAAGGAGTGTGGGAGGAGAGGAAGCCTTATAAGAGCCTTCAGACTCAGCCCCCTGAGAAGAGCAGGAACAAAAAGAAGCAGAGGAAAGGGTCCCACCAGAAGGGACAGACACTGCAGTTTGATGAGCAGACCCTGAAGAAGGCGAGACGAAAGCAATGGATTGAACCTCGGAACTGTGCCAGGAGGTACCTTAAAGTGGACTTTGCTGATATTGGCTGGAGCGAATGGATTATCTCCCCCAAGTCGTTTGATGCTTACTACTGCTCCGGAGCCTGCCAGTTCCCCATGCCAAAGGTAGCCGCCATCCTTCGCCTGTGCTCACTTTATGTTTGCACGGGGTAGAAGAGTATGCTAAGTGTATGCTTTCATTTAGGAACCTCTATTCAGACCTTTATTTATAACATTCTAAAGTATAACAAAATGGACAATGCGGTTATGCTTGGGTTTTTCTTTGATGATTGTTAAACGTAATATGAGGTACGAAGACTACGAAAAGCATATGTGTGCAACGTGCATTTTTTTTTTTTTTTTGTCTCCAAACATGGTGTATATCCAGCCATGTGGTCACTTGTAAAGATACACCTGCCCACAGTGAGCAGGCCCCAGATGCCAGAAGCTGACCTGTGGGTGGTGCTCCAGGGATGGAGGATACTGTGGAAGCAAGAGGAAGGGCTAACGGGTGTGGCATTCTGACATAGAGTATTTTTAGATAAGCGGTTTCTAGTGGGCCGAACTGTCCCAGTGCGGGTCAGCATCGGGGTCTGGTGAGGTGAACTGGCTTGAAAGCCAACAGATGCTTATTTCATTGCCTTAACTGCTAAACGCAAAAAACACAGGCAAAACAAAATGCAGTGGTGGTGACATCTCCCGGTCCTCCTCGCCCTGTCCAAAATTACCTCTGTTTATTTCAGAAGCATCAGGGACTGTATTTTATTTCAGCATATTTTCAGACGTCTCTCCAACTCCAACAATTCTCCTTCAAAGCAAGTCCAAACGACAGCTCCCTAAACAGTGCCCCCTACAGGAAACGTTAGGTACGTCGTACAGGAAAAGTTAGCTGCAGCCTCTAGCATCCAGTTCAGCTTACTGCTTCACTTTTCATCTCAGCTTGCAACAGCTTAAATCTCCACTGCACACCACACAGTGACCAAATGGACAGAATGTAGAAAAGGAATAAAAGCACATTTTTAATAAAATATGAATCAGTTCTTTGCTGCTGTCTAAAAATAGAGAAAATGTTCCTTTGCCTCTCAGACTGTCAGCTTTACTTCAGTGATCTTTATTATTATATTGAATATTCTAAGGTCTACCCCTAGAAGTACTCACTAGCGTGCACATAGAATGGGCCATACAGAGGCCAAGTCAGCCCCTGGGCCGTTGAACGCATCTAAAACCCTATTTTCCTCATTAGTTATTTCAGAAAGATGAGCTTTGTACATTCCCGACAAATTTGTCTTTCCAGGGGGATTTTTGTAATTTCTTATCTTAAGAATCCAAACATGGGCAGCTAAAACATGGGAGATGGCTCAGCGGCTAAGAGCGCTAGCTGCTCTTCCAGACATCCTGAATTCAATTCCTAGCAAGCACATGGTGTCTCACAACCATCTGTGATGGGGTTTGATTTACTCTTCTGGTGTGCATGAAAACGAATCACACAAACACACACACACACACACACACACACACACACACACACACACACACGGTAAATGAACAATTCTTTAATAAGGAATTCAAACATAAAGGATTATGAATTCAGGGCCCTGTCAAGTGCCCTATTTTATCAGAGGACTCGTAAAGGACCTTCAGTGCTCAGGCAAAATTGGTTCAGCTGGGATGACACTCAGAATCATGGGTGTAACAAATATGGGGAATGTACAAAACAGAGATGTGTCCTATTTTATAGTGTCACTTGCTTTGTGACACTAAGAAGTAGGGATGTAATCCAAAGCTGACTTTAAGTCAGAGTGATTGATTTTAGATAGATCTTAGGATTTGTCCAAGTAACCTCCTTCCCTTAGTCCCTTAAGATGAGTTTCTTCTGGGTAGCTTAAACAAAACTGTCTTCTGTCCCTTCCTTACTCCCATCTGTAGGCTCCAGAAACCACACAAACATAGATGCTCGATCCATTTGCTTCTCATTCCCCAACTCTGGATGTTTCCACCTCCCTCAAGTCTTTCCCAATGTGTACCCCTTGGCTTCATTGTACTTCCTTTTGCTGTCTGTGAACTCACTGTCTCTTTAGAAGAACTTCACTGTGGTTCCTAGTGTTGTAAAGAAATCATCCCTAGAAGTTGCCAGGGGGTAAGTTAATAACCACAGAGATAAATTTAAGGAGAGACATACATTAGAGCATCTTCAGAATTAACTAATCATGCTTGGTCATAGCAGAAATCAAACAGCTTGGATCATGTTAATACAGAGAGTCTGATGCCGTGCGTGTGAAGTAGAAGCCACAATGGACTCTGCGCATCTAACAGTGTCCAAGGTGAAGCTGTTTGTTTGTTCACAAAAGTCTCTTTGGAACAGCAAAGTAGTTCGTTCCTTTTGGCTTGGATGTTGGTTCCACATGACTAAACTAACGGCCTCTTAGATAAGTTGATAAAACTTTCTACATACTAATTTTTCTTCAACACAGGAAAGAAATGAAACCCTAAATCAGCCTCTATGGAATGGGCACTCTGTAACTCTCCGCTGTTGATTAACAGGTGGCCATTGAGTAGCCCAAGTGGCATAGTGGCGTTAATTACCCTGGTGTGGAAGGAAGCTCTGCGTAGGGAAGGCAAGTGTGCCGTGAGGCAAGGAAAGTCATGAGGCAAGAAAAGTTTTGTAAATGTTTTCAGCCCCTTTTTCAAACATCACAAAACCGAAAAGAAGATTCCCCTCCACTGGGCTCAACAGCCCTCGAGCTCTTCCGGGGAGTGTCTTCCTGGGGAGAACGGAATGAAAAGAGAAGCTGCTGTGGTAACAGGCCTCATCATACTTCTGGGCACTTGGAATAGCAGCAGGTAGCAGGGATATGTATGTAGGCCTTTTCTCTGAGCTTGAGATTTCCCCTTGCCAAGTTGAGAGCTCAAGTTTGGTGTTGACTTTTGTGGAACTGCTTAACTTTTAACCTGTGTTAGGGGTTCCCTTTAAGCTCTTGTGACTGTATCTTTTGGTCAGTACAGTAACAAAAGAGGATGGGACTAATGATGTAAAGGGACAGGGTGGTTAATATGTACCCACTGTTAGCAAGTGCCTGCGGTGGCATCCAGAATGGGATATTTAACTAAACTACAGCCTGAGCAATAGAGGAAAATGAAGGCCTCTCATCAGATCAGCACGGCACACGTGGGCTGACTGAAGTGCCAAAGAACTCTCAGACATTAGATATACATTTAGCCTCAGAGGAAAGTTCTCCCAGGCCAAATTCCTCTGTTTGGGGCCTCCTGTTTTTGGCCTCCTGGGTGAAAGCCCAGCCTATATGGAGAGGTTCTTTGTCTGCAAAAGTCGACAACCTGCTCTATAATTCAGAACAGCTGTGTTCTGCCTTTCCCAAATTCCAGGCTTTGCCCTTTCACTGATTCCAATTAGATAGTTTCTGAGCCATCACACCCATGTGGGCTAGACTGGAATAGTGTAGAGGAAACCTCATGGCCCAGGTCAGGAATGAAGCTCTCAGCTGATGACATCCTCTCCCTTTCTAATGTACTGTGAGCCGCTTTAACTAGAGGACAGCATCCACAGCTTGGCAGGTGCAAGCCTGGCCCTGTAGATTTCATTCACAGACACAACACTTTGGATTTTTTCCCCTGATTTCCAGCTCTTACGTCCAATCTGTTCTCCCTGAGAAGGACTCTCGGATTGATGCCATATGATGAAAAAATACCCAGATCGGCAGAGCCAAGTTCTGTGCCTCTGTCTCCCTCACCACCTTAGCAGCAATGGAAAACAGAAATTTCAAATGAAAGTGCTTGAACCATTGTTCCTGACAGAGATCCAAGAAACCAACAAGGGTTAGAGGAATAAAGTTAGTTCTGCAAGGAACTGTGCACAAGCTGGGAACTGCAAAGATATAGAATTAGGCAACACATAGTTGAAACGCTCCATATAAAGAGATTCACATTTAATGAATGCAAAGTGATAGGCTGTTAAAGATCTTCCAGTTGTAGTCTCGGTCACAAAGATGAACACCATAAACACGAAAGTTGACAAACCTCAGCAGAGTCTCACCTGAACTGTGGTGAAGGTGCGCCCCATCGTTAAAAAGCACGATGGGTGCAGAGAGGAGCTCAGACTTACACTTGTGACTGGTACCAGCTCTAAGCTTAGAAGAGAGAGTCATGAGAAACATGATCCTAGCTCAAAAACAATTCTTACTGGCAGCATGCTTCACACCAGCAAATGACAGCATGGATTGCTTATGCATGATGTGACTATTTCTGGTAAGGGTAGCTCTGTCAGAGGATTCCATAGCAAGAAAATAGGGGATACTCCCTAGTCATCTGAGAGGTCCCTGATACAAAACACCCCAGAATCAAGGGTTTGGGCCTGATTCTGGTGAGCCCCCTGGAGATTACTCAGCTATTCATTCCTAAACTCAACAGTTCTGACTTGGAGGGGGGGGGAGGGAGAGAGAGAGAGAGAGAGAGAGAGAGAGAGAGAGAGAGAGAGAGAGAGAGAAGACAGGAATTTTCCCTAGGTAACACCCATGAATATTTTCCATATCTACACCAAGTCACTTCACAGAACGTTTTATTTTTGTTGATAGGCGTTATTCCTCATAAATGGGTAAAACAGAGGGTGTACTATTTCTTCTGAGTATTTCAGCGACTTCCCAATATTGCTGCGGTGTCTACATATAGTAATCTAGACACTGAGGGAGGTGGCACACAGTCATACCAATTGCTCAAGTATCCGTGTAATTAAGGCCACCTACACTACATGGCACTCAGGCATTAAACATTAACCACGGAGAGTAACAACTGACAAACTGACTTTCACTGCCTCTAACACTTTAGCTGCTTGGAAGGCTGAATCTTTCTAATCGTTTTCAGTCAATAGGAGAAATAGAAAACAACCATGTTAATGCCAGCATGCGCCCCACTGGGTTCCAATGCTAGAGGCACTTCCTGTAAACTTCACGGGCTCACGGAGGTCCTTTGTTTTTATTCACAAATATTAATTATATGGAATAATGAGAATCACTGTGACATTTTCATAGAGGCTTGAATCCTCATTTGATCATCCAGTAAACACATTTTATACAGGACAAACAATATGTAAAGTACAAATAGTAGGAGTTTTTAAAACTCAAGTCGAGAGTACCTTGTCTTGTAACCAATTAGAACTGATTAACCATTTAATTAGCCAACTAAAGCTATTTTTAAAGATGTTCTTCAAGTTACTAGGAAGCAAGAGTAGAAACAACCCTATACTGTTGACAGTAGTTTTTAAAAATTATTTTACAAAAACTGAACTGTAGTGTATGAATTTTTTTCACTGAAATTAAAAGATAGAGTGACTCAGATAGCATCCCCTTCTTCTGCCAGCACTCATCCTTTCTTTGACTCGCTTTGGTTTTCTGACAGTACATCAGCTTCCCACATCACTTTCTTTCCCTTCGGCCTGAGTGCACCCTTAACCCTCTAACTTCCCCGTATTCCCATCCTGGTTCCTTACAGGCTGGGAATTTGAGTCCCAGTTCATGAATCCAAAAGCCTCTGAGCCATAAGAAATAAAAGTTTTAGCTGAAATAAAATTGTCTACTTTTGGCAAATTACCATTCCCTGTTTTGCTGTTTGGTTTTCTTTTAGCAAAGTGTCATGTAATGTAACCCGAGGATGAGCTTCAGCTACCTGCATAGCTGAGACTGGCCTTGAGCTCCTGAGTTAGGATTGCAGGATTGTACCACATGGTCCGCCATTTTTTGAGGGGCAGCTGGGGATCAAACCCAGGCCCTCTTAGATAGTGGGCAAGTGTTTTTGAGCCACAACCTCAGTCCTCAAATTTCTGCTTCTAAATGTATTTAAAACGAAACTAGTTACATCCACCTAGGAACAATACTAGGAGAGTTGTGTTTCCAGGCATTGCAGCTTGTCTTCTAGATTCTTCTGATCATGCTGGGCTTGAGATTGGGACCATTTTCAATACTTCTAGGGCAGGTAGAGCTGTGCAGTGCTTTCTAAGTAAAATGTATTCTGTTTTCTCAGGGAAGAGAATGAATCAAGGCTTTCTTGATCAAACTCCTGACATCCATGAGAAAAGCTTAGACCCCCATTCTTCATTCCTAAAGAACATGGTCCATCTTTGACTACCAAGCCACCCAGTTTAAATTGCCCATGGAGCAACAGTGACCCCCAGTGGTCAATGATGTGGTCTTGTCAACCCTAATCTGTAGTCTGAGTTGGATACTTGTATAATATGAATGAAAGATTAATCCTTTTGATAACTACAAAATAAATTTTTAGCCTTTATTCCACCTAGTTTAATTTTAATAACAGTGAACAAATTCTCCTTTATAGTTGATTGTTACTGTTAGTGGGTTAATTGGACTTCTTTAAAAGTTCATAGAGGGTCAGGGACAAGTTTTGTTTTTGTTTTGATTAAAAACATGGAGAATATGTTAATTGCATAGTTGCGAGCTAAGTTGTTTCTAATTGAACGATTCCTGCTAACAGAAGGGATTCAAAGTTTCATTGTAACTTACCAGTTGTTTGACTTCAGACATGTCATTTAACTTTCTGAGTCTCTGAAAAAAAAAATGTGACCAATGTGTTGTGAAGATTAAAGACACCACCTACAAAATTCCTGGACCCTCGCAGGCACTTTAGAGATGATACAACCTTGGAGGTAGATGAGCTTGGGCTGAATAGTCAATGATGTAGGACACTTCAAACAAATTCATTGTCTGTGATGAGACCCGAGGAGAGCGGCCTCACCTAACGTGTTGCTCTTATTTCTCTTTCCAGTCTTTGAAGCCATCAAATCATGCCACCATCCAGAGCATAGTGAGAGCGGTGGGGGTCGTCTCTGGAGTTCCCGAGCCTTGCTGTGTGCCGGAAAAGATGTCCTCACTCAGCATCCTGTTCTTTGATGAAAACAAGAATGTAGTGCTCAAAGTCTATCCTAACATGACAGTAGACTCTTGTGCTTGTAGATAACCCAGTCAAGAGCTCACTCAGATGCTCCATCCAATCCTTAGCTGGGCTTTATGGACTTTTTATTTTTTGCACTGCCAATGCATTTTGTCCCAAAAGATATTTTATAGGAAAAAGAAAATGAACAAATAGATTGAAGATTTCCACCAAACAAAACCGGACTGGATTTTCCTTTGAATGTAACTAAAAGTAAGATTTTAGTAAATGTGGACATCTATTTCTTTTGTTTCTTAATCACATAAGAAAAATTGTTACTCAAACTGTTTTTAGAAGTGTTAGAGAACATTGACTTATTTTTGTATTGGGCTTTAAGACTAGGTGGGAAGTAACAGCAATAACTTATCATTTGTCGCTACTCATATAAAAGCGAAAGGGAAGTGGGTAGGAGTCCTGTAATGTTTTTCACTAGGTTTTTTGCCTTAGGCTCCTGAGCAGCCAGCCACTGCTAACACCCGTCTGACTTTGATGTTCATCTGGAAGGTTTCTGAGACATGTTTAATCCTCGATTTTTCTCCACAGTCATGGTGTAAGTCAAGCTAGAGTGCTTAGAGTGCTAGTGAGTGCACGTGTACCAGCTCAATGTACCTCTTGTAGAAAAAAAAAGAGAAAAGTTTCCTTAATGTGGTTCTATAGCTGCATCTTCATGGCATTCCTTCGTTTGTGTCAGTATCATATTCTGGTGAGCGCCATCCACTGATGATTGCATGGTCCAAGAGCCTGTGCCAAGAGCGACACGTCACTTATTGGAAGTACAGATGTTTTACTGCCTTGACTCCTAGAAAAAGAGAGCGAGAGGCTTCATTTTTGAAACCCCAGCCATCATTCTTCTGTAGCTTTCTTTCTTTTTTTTCCTTCATGTATTGTCATTTGCTCTAAGCTAGTTTAGGAAATGCTTCCTGAAGATATTAGCTTTCTAGTTTTCTTACTATTTTGCTCTCTTTTCATGTGATGTTTTCATAGATGTTGAGGCTTGCACGCTGTTGTTAAACACCACCAAGTGAATTAGTGTCTTGTGGTGTCTACCGTGTTCTACACCTGTTTCTACACTTCTTCTGCGCAAAGGTCAAGATACTGTCCTCAGTCATGCACCCTATGCTCCATCAAAGCCTACTAAAAATTACTCACCAGGGAAGAGAGTCAACACAGACACAGTTTATTTCCATTTCCACTTGTCATAAGTACATCGTCTTTGATTTCTGTCTTTGAAAGTTGTTTTATCTTTCACTCACACACTGGTAAGGTATCTCAGTGGCTAATGGTGCTTGCTAGCACACCATTCCTGGAACCCACATGGCAGAAAGAGGAAACCAGCTCCCATAAGTTATCCTCTGACCTCTACACACACACACACACACACACACACACACACACACTGAAAAATTTTAAAGATATTCTGGTCTCTGTACTTATCTGAAAGATGGAAGTGATCTTACTTCATAGATGGTCGGTGGCTTTGTCTCTGAGGACACTCCTGATTTTAGGTCACTCTTATATAATGATTAGATATTACAGAGCCTGTATGAGATCAGAATATATGTTCTTTCCCACTTCTGTCTGTGGCTATTGGCTGTCCAGTCATTAGGAAATAGTGGTTGAATGTGTCATGTTTGAAGGGCACTGCATGCCCCACAGGTAAAGCAAGAGGCTGATTGGTTCGGCTGGACAGGCTGAGAGTTTAGTCTCTAAAGAGTTGTTCCATACATCATCTTTCAGGTGATAAGCAGATGCAGAAATACTGCAAGTGTTTCCATTCATAAATCAGATGAAGCGACAGGTTCACTATGCAGTATTCTTTCTATTTGAAGGCTGTTATATAAGATGGCCAGGCAAAGCTCTTTCTGCTTTGAAAGGATTAACATAGTGTGGAATCATCCTAACTCTCAAGGAGTCACAGAAGGTTTGCACGGCTAAGAGCAAAGACCAAGGTTGCCCGGATTCCTCTGATTGATTCCCTTTAATGTGAAGTTACAGACATTCAAACTCCCATGGGGGAATAAAATTACTTTTTAACAAAATTCTTGACAAATTTGAAAGCAAAACACAACAGAAACACCAAGGTACATATTCATGGCCTTTTGCCAAATAAAATTTATTTCCCTGAGTAGATTTGATAAGACTCTTAATTTTGCTTTTCCTAAAGATATACCAACCCCAAATCCTGGCAACTCTTTGTATCACTTCTCAGCTTTTTATATCCAAATTTCGGTTGCCTTATAAAACTCAAATCAATTTCTACCTTTTGAGTATTAAATCCTACAGTGTGATTGAGTCTTCTCAATGATGAAAATTCTCAAGTACTGACTAATTAACATTTCATTTTGATTAGCATGCTAAAAGCAGCGCACATTGAGCTTTGACATTTTCTCAGCAGTTCAGCTGAGAGAGGTCACTGAATCACTGAGTCAGCAGCTGCTGACTATCCTCTCAGCGTGTTCTAAGTTGGAGGTGCAATAACATGCACATAGCAAAAACGACTCCTAGTAGAGGGAATTAAAGTAAATTGGCTGGTGTTTTAATTAATAAGACTTTATTTAAGTGCAATATTTAAGAAATGCCTAGTCTGCAATGCGTTAGGTACAAATTTCCTACAAGATTTTGAGAAATCTCCTATACAATTTTGGGGTTGATAGAAAATGCTATTTCCTAAATAAAATCTGCTTGCCTTATCTCTTCTCTGTCTCTCTCTCTCTCTCTCCCTTCTCAACATCATTCTGTCTCTATTCTCCTTCAGACTGTGTCCTAGACACACACACACACACACACACACACACACACACACACACACA
>JADRCD010217289.1:12268-22690 GCA_019843815.1 Montemys delectorum
CTGTGATCCTGGTTGTGTCAGAACTCCTCAGAGTCAAGCTGTCTCTGTAATCCTGTGATTCTAGGATCCTGTGATCCTGAGCTTGTTAGAGCACCTGAGAGTGGGGCTTCCTCTGTGCATTCTGGGACTGGCTGTGGAGCTTGTGCCCAAGGTCTGCTCAGATCACCAGCCCAGACAGACCGGAAGGAACCCAAATCACTGGGCTGGTGGAGTTCCTGTGTGCCTGGTCCCTCTGGTCTCAGTTACTTCCGGTGTTGGGACAGATGTTGGGTCCTCCTCATCTCTGATCCGGGGTGTGTCAGAGTGCCTGGGAATGGAGCTTCCTCTGGGTGTTGAGGGACTGGCTGTGGAGCTTTCGCCCAAGGTCTGTTCAGGACACCAGCCCAGAAAGACTGGCCATATAATCTTTTCAACTGGACAAGACAGTCTGTAGTCCAACTCCTAACAATGGTCGGCTGCAGCTATAAATTGAAATCCAAGGATCCAGCAGTTGCTTGGTCCCACAAGGCAAGCAGGTGAAGCAGAGCCCTAGACTTTGTTTTTTTTTTTTTTTGTTTTTTTGTTTTTTTTTTTTGACATGAGGTATCACATAGCCCAAAATGGCCTCGGAGTTGCTATTTAGCCAAGGTTGGCCTTGAACTCATCCTCCCAAGGTCTTGCCTTCCCCTCCCATGTGCTAGGATTAAAAGCACATGCCACCATACCTGGGTACTACCTTATTACAATTCAAAAATTTAACATGTAATAGTTGTGCATTTTCTGGAGTATAGTGTGCTATATCAACATGTGTGCTGCTTTTTATTACTGAACAACATTCCATTTTGAATGTATGCCATATTCTCTTCAGGCACCTGAAGGACACCAGGATTGATTCCATGTTTTTGTTATTATGAATAGGAAGACATTGAGTCTGGACACTAAGCGCCTCTGAGATAGGCTGACTTACTCCTGTTAGGTAGACACTCACAAATTGGGCAAGCTGAAGCATATAGTTATAGCTGTTTTTAGTTTCTTAAGGAATTACCATATTGTCATGGGAAAAACTTCTAAATTAGTTACCAAAGAACCTGGATGTGGCCGGGCAGTGGTGGCACATACCTTTAATTCCAGCACTTGGGAGGCAGATGCAGGTGAATTTCTGAGTTTGAGGCCAGCCTGGTCTACAGAGTGAGTTCCAGGACAGCCAGGGCTATACAGAAAAACCCTGTCTTGAAAAAACAAACAAACAAACAAACAAACAAACAGAGCCTGGATGTGGGGCTGGCAAAATGGCTCAGTAGTAAAGGAGCTTGCCTTGAAAGCCTCATGATCTGAGTTTGATCCCCAGAACCCATGAAGGTAGGAGAAACTGTAGAACACTGTTCTTTGAATCCTATACAGGCATCATGGCATGCTCACATTCATGTGTATTACACACAGGTAATAGTAATAAATAGGTAGATAAGTAAATAAAAAATTTAGTAAAAGCCAGTTGTGGCAGAGATCTGCAATCCTAGTACTATGGAGGTGGAGTTGAGAGGGTCAGGAGTCCAAGGTCATCCTCAACTACATAGCTAGTTTGAGGTCAGCCTGGTTACCAGAAACCCTGTCTCAAAGGGAGAAAATATTTTTAAAACTACAAGAAAAACAAATTTCCAGGAGTTATTATTAAATAATGAGTTGTCCTAAAGCAACAGGAAAAGGAGGATGTCAGGAGCTATTTCAGGCAATTTAAAGTGTGGAAGGATGCTGCATGTAGTGGCTCACACCTTTGATCCCAGCACTTGGGAGACAGAGGCAGGTGAATCTCTGTGAATTCCAGGCCAACCTCATCTACATGGAGAGTTCCAGAACAGCCATATATAGTGCAATCCTGTCTTGAAAAATGAAATATCATCATCATCATCATCATCATCATCATCATCATCATCATCATCAGTAGTAGTCGGCGGCAGTGGCGGCGTCTTAGTCAGTGTGTCAGTGTTCCATTGTTGTGAAAGGCTGCTGTGACCATGGAAACTCTTGGAAAGAAAAGCATTTAATTGGGGCTTGCTTATGGTTTCAAAGGTTTAGTTTATTATCTTCATGGCAGGGAACATGACGGCACACAGGCAAACATGGTGCTGGAGAAGTTTGAGAGTATTACGTCCAAATCCACAGGCAGAAGGAAGTGAGAGCCATTGGGCTTGGCTTGGTCTTTTGAAGCCTGACAGTTTAGTGCGGTGACACACCTCCTCCTGCCAGGCCACACCTCCTAATCTCTCTCATCAGCAGCACCCCTCTCCAGGGACAAAGCATTCAAATAGAGGAGCCTCCAGGGGCCATTCTTGCTATTCAAACCGTCACACGAATAATGATGATAGCAATCATAATCGTAATTAATTAAGTGTTGGGGGAGGTGAGGCAATGCCATCTCCAAAATAGTGCTACAGTTCGTGGATTCCTTGGAACTGAGAACTTTGATTCAAGCAGCTGCTTTCTCTGAGTTTTCCTCACCTGCCTCAAGACTGACCCTCTAAGGGTCATGGTGAACCCCTTCCCAGGCAGACGTGCATCAGCTGGGGTACTGGGAGGGGAAACTGGAAGCTGACACCAAGCTCACGTGGACTGTCGCCTTCTCTTCCGGAGGCTGCTCTAGACAACTTCCCGGCTTGAAGGGCTTTGCGATATAGATCGCAAGACGGCCTTGAGCCCCTGCCTCAGAGAAACTGTCTCTACGGTGCCCTCCCGGGAGTCTCAAGATTCAGTCCTTTCTCTGGTGCAGGGCACTGCGAAAGCTTCAATCTGACCCTTATGGAGCCTTTTACTTTGTTTATTTTTCTCTTGTAAATTGAGTTTTATGTGAATTTCATTTGTGGCTCAGCCAAAGGACTCGGGAGGGTGGTGGAAGCCACCGTTCATTCCTCTCCCCTTATGCAAGCTGAGAATATGGAAAAATAATGTTCAATTGTTGACACCTCCAATCCTCCATACCTGTGGATCACGCCCTACATAGGGGTCATGACCTGCACAGGGGTTGCATATCATATATTCTGCATATCAGAGATTTACATTATGACTCATAACAGTAGCAAAATTGCAGTTATGATGTAGCAATGAAATAATTTTACGGTTGGGGGGGGGTCACCATAACTTGAGGAACCGTATTAAAGGGCTGCAGCATTGGGAAGGTTGAGAACCACAGCTCTGTAAACACCATCAATCTATAATCAATTTCCTTTCCCACCCAGACTATCCATTAACACTGTATGCTGTAATTACCTAAGTAGAAGAAGACTGTGAATGCTTTAGTTATTGAAAGGAACGGCTAGAGATGTTTGCGGCTACAGGGGTGATAGGCATGAGGGCAGTGAACAGCCCTGGCCTGTATATTCCAGTTCTACTGGGAAAGCTAGGGCAATTGAGGTGGAGGCAAGTAAATGTTTTTTAAGTTAATGAGCAGTTACGATAATTTCATATGACACTTCAAACTTGTGCCCTAGCCCAATTTCCCTTCCACAGTCAACATGCAACCTTTTGAAATATGTTTGCAGAGTTAAATTAGCTTTAACACGTTTTAAAACATCTTTCTGAAAGGGCAGAGACGTGCTTTGGCTTGGTTCCGGCTGTCGAACTGACCCTGTTTTCCACTTCTTTAAGTCCATAGATTTCTGTGTCCTAGTTCAGAGAATATGCTGAGGCTCTTCCCAGGGGAGTCCCAGAAAGTAAAACGGACCCAGATCAGGGGACAGTCACCCTCAGTCACCTGTTTACTGTTAGTGTTCATCTAACATAGTGGCTGCTTTGACTGCCTTCCTGGGTCACTGTAACAGGCAGATGGTTTGCTGGGTTCTGCTCTAGCACTTTTGCAAATCTAGATGCTGGCCTCGATTTCTGTCCCCACCTGCATAGACTTACTCCAGTGACTGCAGCCATACCCTTTGCCTCAATGAGCTTGGCTCTAGTACAGTTCAATTGCCATGGACATCAATCTCTAGAGACTGGTGGTCTGTGGATTGCTTCTCTGTTTAGCTTTCCCTCAGTCTCCCCTGCCTCCTCTACTACCTCCTTTTTTCATCCTCCTCCTTCCCTCCCTCCCCTCTCCCCCCTTTCCTGCTTCTCTCATCTCTTCTTCTCCTATCCTAGTATTTTGTTTTGTTTTGGTTTTCGAGACAGGGTTTCTCTGTGTAGCCCTGTCTGTCCTGGAACTCACTCTGTAGACCAGGCTGGCCTCTAATCAAAATCTGCCTGCCTCTGCCTCCCAAGTGCTGGGATTAAAGGCGTGCGCCACCACTACTTTGCCTATCCTAACCTTCTCTCTCTCTTTTCCCCTCTTCTGGGAATGACTTTCCAAATAATTATTTCAAGTGAAAAGAATCTTTTTATCCCAGGCTCTGCTTTTATGAAATCAAACTCAAGACACTACATAAAAATCGAATCATTTAGCTTATTAAAATCATCAAACACTTACAATTATTCAAAATGTAGATGGAAGACCCAAGGCATTGTGCTCAATAACACCTTGTTTTGTTTCATTGAGAAAAGGACTCAGATCCACTTTGTAGATGAGGATAGCCCTGAACATCAGATCCTCCTGCCTTTAGTTTCCATGTGCACCACTGTGCTCAGTATAGGCAGGTGCTGGGATGAATCCTGGGCTTCATGCATGGCAGGCAGGCACTTTACACTCAGAGCTACAGCCTCAGCCCCTTCAATGCCACATTTAATAGGCCTAGACCATGACTTTACTTCAGGAAGCAAGCCTCGACTTAAGCACTCGTCATGATCCTGGCTACATGTGCACAGTGTCCTTCCCAACGCTTGCACACCCAAAACCTCAGAGGGCAAAGGATGGAGGTAAACAAGGAGGTGACGAACACGGGGAGAGGAACAGACACCCTGCTTTTTAAGTTTCAACTTTAAGATCACATGGATGTCTAATTCTATACAATTTTTTTTAAAGAAAATTAATTTTTAGTGGAAATAAAACATGAGAATGATATATATTAATTGAGGCACCATGTGATATTTTTACCCATTTGTATTTTGTGTGTTAGGCTTGTGGCAAGTCTTCCTGTCATCTGAAGCCTTTTCTTCATGGTGTAGACGTTAGTGCCTCTCTCTTGGCTTGTTATCTGTGCTCGCTATACTGTGCATTCTTGTCCAGAGCATCTAAGGTCACATCCTGCACGCTGAGCACCTTCCCTGGCACTCATTCCTGTTCTCCCAGCCTTCAGTAATAAATACCATGGACTTCCTGTTTCTATATGAATTAACTTCTTTTTATGCATGTGTATTTTTTGAGATTATAATTACATTGATTCTCCTTCCCTTCCATAGACCCCAATTTGCCCTCTTCCAAATTCATGGCTCCTTTTTCTTTTCTTTCTTTCTTTTTTTTTTTTTCCTTTTTCCTTTTAAGACAGGGATTCTCTGTGTAGAGCAGGCTGGCTTTGTACTCAGTACTCAGTACTCACAGAGTCTGCCCCTATCTCCTGGGTGCTGGGACTAAAGGTATGTGTCATCACTACTTGGCTCAGCCTCTCCTTTCTTTCTTCCTTCCTTTCTTTCTTTCTTCCTTCCTTCCTTCCTTCCTTCCTTCCTTCCTTCCTTTCTTTCTTTCTTTCTTTCTTTCTTCCTTCCTTCCTTCCTTCCTTCCTTCCTTCCTTCCTTCCTTCCTTTCTTTCTTTCTGTTGTTGTTGGTGGTGCCTGTGTGTGCATTCCTAAACACATAAATATAACCTGCTCAGCCTGTGTCATGTTACTTGCGTGTACACGTTATCAGGGCTGGCCATTTGGCACTGGATAACCGATGATTATGCCCTTTCCTGGGGAAGACCAGTTTCCCACTCTCCACATCGCTTAGTTCCCTGCACTTCTTTGTCTTAGTCTATGTAATCATACTCTATGTTGTTTGAATAGTGACAGAATTATAATGGATACATATTTCAGAATATATGCTTGTCATTAAGCAATATATGCTGCCCATGAGAAGATTTATTAATAAGAATTGACTCGTCCTTCTGGTCTTTCTGGGCTGGTGTCCTAAGCAGACCTTGAGTGCAAGGTCTGCAGCCAGTCCCACAACACCCAGAGGAAGCTCCACTCCCAGGAGCTCTAACATGCCTAGTATCAGAGGTGAGGAGGACACAACATCTGTCCCAACACCAGGAGTAACTGGGACCAGAGGGACCAGGCACACAGGAACTCTGCCAGCCCAGCGGCTCAGGTCACTTCCCGTCTCTCTGGGCTGGTGCCCTGAGCAGACCTTGGGCACAAGCTCCGCAGCCACTCCCACAACACCCAGAGGAAGCTCCACTCCTAGGTGCTCTAACAAGCCCAGGGTCACAGGATCCCAGAATCAAAGGATTACAGAGA
Source organism: Montemys delectorum (assembly GCA_019843815.1). Classification (NCBI taxonomy): domain Eukaryota; kingdom Metazoa; phylum Chordata; class Mammalia; order Rodentia; family Muridae; genus Montemys; species Montemys delectorum. Next base: position 18,605 of record JADRCD010217289.1, read on the forward strand.
CAGCTTGACTCTGAGGAGTTCTGACGCAACCAAGATCACAGGAAGGACAGGCTATAGTCAGATTTAGCAAGGGCTGGTAGCACTAGAGATAACCAGATGGTGCAGGGCAAGAGTAAGAATATAAGGAACACAAACCAAGGTTACTTAGCATCATCAGAACCCAATACTCCCACTGTAGCAAGTCCTGAACACACCATCACAACAGAAAAGCAAGATTCAGATCTAAAATCACTTCTCATGATGATGATACAGGTCTTTAAGAAAGACATGGATAGCATCCTCAAAGAAATATAGGAGAACACAGGTAAACAGCTAGAAGCCCTTCAAGAGGAAACAAAAAAATCGCTTAAAGAACTACAGGAAACGCTGGGCAGTGGTGGCCCAAGCCTTTAATCCCAGCACTTGGGAGGCAGAGGCAGGCAAATTTCTGAGTTCGAGGCCAGCCTGGTCTACAGAGTGAGTTCCCGGACAGCAAGGGCTACACAGAGTAACCCTGTCTCGAAAAAACAAAAAAACAAAACAACAACAACAAAAAAAAGAACTACAGGAAAACACAATCAAACAGGTGAAGGAAATGAGGAAAACCATCCAGAATCTAAAAATGGAAATAGAAACAATAAAGAAATCAGAAAGAGAGACAACCCCAGAGATACAAAACCTAGGAAAGAAATCAGGAATCATAGATGCAAGCGTCACCAACAGAATACAAGTGATAGAAGAGAGAATCTCAGGAGCAGAAGACACCATAGAAAACATTGACACAACAGTCAAAGAAAATGCAAAAAGCAAAAAGCTCCTAACCCAGAACATCCAGGAAATCCAGGACGCAATGAGAAGACCAAACCTAAGGATAATAGGTATAGGAGAGAGTGAAGACTCCCAACTTAATGGGCCAGTAAATATCTTCAACAAAATTATAGAAGAAAACTTCCCTAACCTAAAGAAAGAGATGCCCAGGAACATATAAGAAGTCTACAAAACTCCAAATAGACTGGACCAGAAAAGAAATTCCTCCTGTCACATAATAATCAAAACACCAAATGCACTAAACAAAGAAAGAATTTTAAAAGCAGTAAAGGGCCAGGCAGTGGTGGCGCAAGCCTTTAATCCTAGCACTTGGGTGGCAGAGGCAGATGGATTTCTGAGTTCAAGGCCAGCCTGGTCTACAGAGTAAGTTCCAGGACAGCCAGGGCTACACAGAGAAACCCTGTCTCGAAAAACAAAAACAAAACAAAACAAAACAAAACAAAAGCAGTAAAGGAAAAAGGTCAAGTAACATATAAAGGCTGGTCTATCAGAATTACACCAGACTTCTCTCCAGAGACTATGAAAGCTACAAGATCCTGGGCAGATGTCATACAGATTCTACAAGAACACAAATGCCAGCCCAGGCTACTATATCCAACAAAACTCTCAATTACCATAGATGGAGAAAACAAGATATTCCATGACAAAACAAAATTTACACAATGTCTTTCCACAAATCCAGCCCTACAAAGGATAATAGATGGAAAACATCAACATAAGAAACAAAACTACACCCTAGAAGAAGCAAGAAAGTAATCTTTCGTCGGGCATGGTGGCTCATGCCTTTAATCCCAGCACTTGGGAGGCAGAGGCAGGCAGATTTCTGAGTTCGAGGCCAGCCTGGTCTACAGAGTGAGCTCCAGGACAGCCAGGGCTACACAGAGAAACCCTGTCTCGAAAAACCAAAAAAAAAAAAGAAAGTAATCTTTCAACAAATCCACACAAACCTAATTCTACCTCTTACAACAAAAACAACAGGAAGTAACAATTACTTTTTCTTAATATCTTAATATGAAAATTAATATTACCAACATATCCTAATCAATTAAAATCTAAAAATATGAGGAATTAGAAATGTTGACTGTCATCCAATGGTCTCTCTAATTTGGTAATTAGAGAAATAGGTCCAATATTGTACAATCCATATACACTTTCAGCTTGTTTGTACCTGACAGTGTCTTGCTGTGTACGATATAACTGTCTTGAAATCTTGCTTCTCCTAGCTCAGCCTCTCCATTAGTAGTAGTATTTATTTCATGTTTTTACACTATACTATGGTTTTCAGAACAGCTTGCATATTTCAAAAGTATGTATTTACCTAAAAGAAACATAGACAACTAACTTGGGAGGTGGCTTGTAAGAGAACAACAAAGAGTGAGACTGAATGCTTTGCTTGACGTTTGTAACTCGTATCAGGTTTGAAGAAGAGGACTTTTTAAGTTACTCTTTCTCTGAGATGAATGCTTTTCCAAATTATCACAGCTAATGAACCAAATTCTTACCCTCACCTAATGTCTTGTGCCATCCCTCCAAGCAGAACCATTGTTCATTGAAATAGTTGGTGAATGACTTTATCGATAGACCATCTTAATACACACACCATTTCTTAAATGAATGTAACCTGTTCTCTGTGGGCAAAGAATAAAGTCACTCACTCAAGTCAAATAGCTTTGACCATAGCAGGAAGTCTGTATCCAAAAATCGTGTCTACAATTCATTTCTTGGTGCAGCAGAACTATCAACTCTCAGCTTAGCTACGATGGAGGTAAAATCCCTTGGTGATGTGAGGGTTATTGAAGTATAGCCTTATTACAATGAAATCCAATGTCTAAAAATTGTTCTTATTTTGGGCTTGTACCACAGTAAGAGCCAAGATTTTAAACTCTACTAAATACAAAACAAACAAACAAAAAGACTATATGTTCATTTAAGAAAATACTAGGTCTGGTGAGATGGCTCAGTGGGTAAGAGCACTGTCTGCTCTTCTGAAGGTCCTGAGTTCCGATCCCAGCAACCACATGGTGGCTCACAACCACCCATAATGAAATTGGAGGCCCTCTTCTGGTGCTGTCTGAAGACAGCTACAGTGAATTACAGTGGAGCGAGTGGAGCAGATCGGAGCGAGCAGGGCCGGAGAGTAGCCACATACATGATGGCTCATGGCTATCTATACAGCTACAGTGTACTCATACACATAAAATAAATAAAATAAATCTTTAAAAAAATACTAGTAGTGATGTATTATTTTGAAATATACAGCTAATATGTTTGTAGTTATTTAAAATTTATATTGAGAAAAACGTATGTATTTTTAGTATCGCTGTAGACAAGCATCTACATAAGACTGTTAAATTGATTGTTGTTTTATATCAAACAAATTTTATAATACTCATTTTATTGTTATAATATTTTATAAATTTTAAAGAATATGACAAAAAAGATATTGTAGGTATTGAAGGGGAGTCTCTGGGATACACTTGGGGTACAAAAGGGAAACAAGAATGTGACTTAATTCTATTTACTTAAAATATGTTTTTAAATGTTAACAAATTCAGATAAATTGAAATCATGTAACTTTATGTGTGTTCATGCTTTTGTGAGTTTATTTGCACAACCATGCAGAGACTTGCAAAGGTCAGAAGAGGGTGGAGGATCCTCTGAAACTGGAGTAACTGATAGTTGTGAAGCTGCCACATGGGTGTCGGAAACTGAACCTGGATCCTGAGCAGTAGTGCTCTTAACTACTGAGCCAGCTTTCCAGCCTCTTCACTTCTTTACTGTTGTGAGTAGTGCTACAATGAATATGGAATTTCAATTATGTGTGTCTGTATGCATATATGTATATATGTGTGTATATATCAGTATATTGGATTTATGGCTATATACTAGTCGTTTTTATGGTTTTTTTAGACAAATCTCCATACTGTTCTAACCGTTACTGTATTAACTTATATTCCTATTGAAGTCGTACAAAGGTTCTCTTTTCTACATGTCCTCACCAATATTTGCTATTTTCATGAAAATTTAAGACTTAAAAAATTTAGTCAAAGTGTGGTGGTACACAGTTGTAATCTCAGCACCTGGAAGTCAGAGGTAGATAGATCTCTATATGTTCAAGGCCGGCCTGGTCTATATAGTGACTTTCTAGATATCCAGACTACATAGTGAGACCTGACTCAACTACCACCACCACCACCTCCACCGCCACCTCCATTGCCGCCGCCATCGCCGCCGCCATCGCCGCAACAACAACAAACAAACTCACCATAAAAAAAAAAA
>JADRCD010217292.1:0-39040 GCA_019843815.1 Montemys delectorum
AAAAAAAAAAAAAAAGAAAAAAAAAAGAAAAGTTACTGTCCTCATAGATTCTGGGGATTCACAGACTTTTCTTAAGGAGAAAGGTGGGTTAGGAAAGGTCCCAATCTTTACTAGTTTTTAACCTATCATATTCTACAAAGTATGTGTCTAGTTTGGGCTCAATGTTCTTCTGTAGTTACAGAAAGAAATCTATCCATAAGATATCAGGACCCAAAAGGTAATGAGCAAAAAAATGGTAAGTCCCATAATCAACAGAATTTTTTGGTTTTGTAATTGAGTTGAGTGTGCCTCTGTGTTGCCAGCTAAAAGAGAATCATCACACATGAATATACACAAGTAGTCAGACGCACACAGTTCAGTCAGACACACCACCATACACAGACACACACAGATTGCGCGCACACACACACACACAGTTCAACCAGCCACATAGCCACACACAGTGGGATCAGACACACCACTACACACACACACACACACACACACACACACACACATATTCACACGGACATACTAATATATACCAAGACACACATAGATATACACACATTCAACGCACAGAGACATTGTCATACTGAAACATTGGTACACAAAGATACACACATACACAAGACAGACACACACATTCATACATATAAACACATAGACATATTCACATATAGATATACAACCATGTAAGACACAGAAACATACACAAAGGTACACTCCTACACATTCACATTCATAGACTCACAGACACACTCACACATTGGCACACACCCACACAAGACCCAGACACACACATTCACACACATAAACACTCTCATATATAAATACAGAAACACACACACACACACACACACACACAATCATATACACAGATGCACACCCACACAGACACACATTCTGTGACACACATATTCTCACACACAGACACATAAGCAGTCATACACACAAACACATGCACTCACACATTCTCACACAGAAACACAGAAACAGTCTCACAAAGATAGACTAGAAAATATAGAAGATAGCCTTATTGCTTGGGCCCCCTCTCTCAGCAAGATCTGAGTTTTCCCCTTAGGATCTGATGGAAAGTGAAAAGTGCTTTAAGCTTCACTATTAAGACTAACAGAATGGCCAGCTGTGTAGTTACAACCTTTTTACTCTTCCAGCTCCTACCCATTCGCGCATTAGTGATGTTTTTGAGGCAGGGACTCATTTTGCACAGGCTATCCTTGAATTTGCCATGTGGGCTTGGAGGATGTTGAGCTTCGGATCCTCCTGCCTCCACCTCCTGAGAGCTGGCATTGCAGGGATGTACCATAAAGCCCAGTTTACATGGTGATGGGGCTCAAACCCAGGTCTCCCTGCAAGCCAGCCTAGTCCCCTCCCACCCCCAGCCCCTCATTAGTAGTATTCTTTTTTTTTTAATTAGATATTTTCTTTATTTACATTTCAAATGTTATCCCCTTTCCTGATTTCCCCCTCTGAACAAAACCCCTATTCCCTCCCCCTTCCCCCCATTAGTGGTATCCTTAAACAGTCTTGTGTTTTGACAATTATTAATTTTTTACAAAACAAACAAAAACAGGGAGGGGAGATGCTGTCAGACAAAATCAACCTCTGTTCTTTTGTGTGTGTGTGAACGAGGATGAATGTTTACATCAAAGCTGTAGCTCGAAACCATCATTTAACCCAATTTGTTAAAAATTGTCAACTGTTAAGTACAAGAATTAAGATACTTTATTTCAGACATGCTTTATCCCATCTTACTCATGTAATCAAAGTAGCACCCCCCCGCCCCCAGCTTTCCGTATCAACTTTCCGTACTTGCATTTTTAATGGACAAAACAGCGCAAGCCTAATGTTTGGTGTGAATGCACATATGCATGTGCTCTGTGTCTATGGAGACCAGAGGTCAACCTTGGGATGTCACTCCTCAGATGCCGGCCATCTTGTTTTAAGACAGGGTCTCGCGGTGACTTGGAGCTTTCCAAGTAGACAAGGATGGCCTGCAAGCCCCTTGGGATCGCCCATCTTTGCCTCTCTAGTGCCGAGATTATAAGCATACCCCTCCATGCTTGGCTTTTAAAATATTTTACTTTAAAACATTATGTGTTGAAACTGCCCGAAGTTTCACGAACTGGGTTCTCTCAGCCAGGAGGGAATAAAGGACCTGAAATAGAGGGTTTGAAATGCCAAGAGAAAACACGAAGCCAAGTTACGTCCCAATCAAGGCTCCACTTTATTCAGAATAAGCCAGGGTTTTTATAGTCACAGGAGAAACCGAAACCAAGTCTCTAGATTATACTGCAAAAAAAGTTCAGGTGCCAAAGTCCCCAGGTTCAGAAGATCTTCAGGCGATGGGCGTGCTCAGGCGGTGGGCGTGCTCAGGTGGTGGGCATACTCAGGCGGCTTCTTCAAAGATGAACCGACAGTCAACAGAGAGGATCTGTCTTAGCTCCCAGGTGTTAGCCTCCAAGCAGAGGCTGCCAGAAGTCCGATGACTGAAGTGAAGGGGGAAGGTAACAATGTGTATATAAATGTGTTCATGAGTGGATCTGTAAAAGTGAGTACTGTACCCAAAGGTCAGAAGAGCACGTCAGACCTCGTGGGGCTGGAGTTATGGCGTGAGAGCGTGGTCTGATGTGGATGCTGGGTCCTTTGTAGGAGTAGCACGTGCTCTTGATCTTCCAGAGCCCCTGCCTGACCTTTTATGTATGTTCTGGGAACTGAACTCAGCTTCTCAGTATTTTATTGGTTGAGCCCAAATTTATGCTTTGGGGTGGGGGGTTGGTATCAGCACAAAATCTTGCTGTGTAGCCCAAGCTGTATTGAATTTTCAGCAACTCCCACTCTGCCTCCGTTTTCACTGAGAGTACGGGGGAGAATTTTTAATTCAGAATTCAAAAACCCAGTGTATTTTAAAATATATTTAAAAGATTTGACAAAAGGATTTAAAAAAAAAAATCCCAATCTTCAAACTCTCATTATCACAAGTTTACAAGCAAGTCCTACAAGCTCGACTCCTGCATTTAAGTAAAGACAGTTGTAAGTCACAGTATTTTATCATTTACAAGATTGAAAACAGGTTCTCTAGTCTGTCTACATGGACAGTGTCATTGTAGTACTTTACAGACCAGCTGGAAACCAACAACATGGAAAAAGAAAATTCAGAACTCTGAAGACAGAGAACAAACTTAAAATGCAGTCAAACAATAACTATTGACTGTGGTGTTTTTAATTCTTGAAAATTTTAAATTAAAAAAAAATTAAAATGTTATGTGTATTTGCATGTGCCTGTGCATGTGTGGGTCCCCAAGGAGGTCAGGAAAAGGCCTCGGATCTCCCTCGAACTGAAGTTACAGGGGGTGAGAGCCACTTGATTAGGGAGCTGGGAACCAAATCCAGGTCCCTTGCCAGAGCAGCTGACAGTCTTAACAGCTGAGCCATCTCTCCAGTTCTGCCCCACCCACATCCCCTAAAGGCAGGGTCCTACCGCATCGGTTGGCATATTTCTTTAACATCAAAGCCAATTCTTTCATTGGTCTCTGAGTATGAACATAAGGCTGCCTATGACCATTAACCTCACCAATGTTCATATGCATGTTTGGGATTACGAGCCCCAGCCTTGGGGGTCACAGAGAAAGATGCCTTCTTGTTGGGTCAGTCAGAGCTGGGGAGACTTCTAGGAAGGTATTGTTTAGTCAGTCTCATGATCACATCTTCAGACTTGAAAGTCCTCTTTTTAAGATTTATTTATTAGGTACAATGCTCTGCTTCGTATCTACCTGCATGCCAGAAAAGGGACACCCACCATTATAGATGGTTGTGAGCCACCACATGGTTGCTAGGATTTGAACTCAAGGCCTCTGGAAGAGCAGTCAGTGCTCTCAACTTCGGGGCCATCTCTCCAGATCTCGAGTCTCTGAGGACTGAGGGGACAACAGCATCGATTGGAGGTCGCCTCCTACATCTGCACGCTGGAGCTCCTCCACTGCCTCCTCATCTGTAGAGCAGCGATGGTAGCGCTTCCCCATGAGCTGAGAAAACTCAACGAAGGAATGATCGTAGACCGCTTAACTAATGATCCATAACTGTCAACTACTCAAATGACAAAGGACCAAGCGGCTCTCAGGATCTCAATGAAGTGGAGCAGAAATCTTGCAGTCACTGGCCTCACCCCCAGGTCTGTGTTAGTGTCTTCTCTCTTCTCTGCCTCTCTATTTTGGGGGAGGGGGTTGGCTGGACATGGTGGATCATTCACACTATGAGGTTTCCAGTGTGCTGCTCAATTAGAGAAACCTCACGTCTCATATCTCCTGTGAGATGGGAAGGAAAGGGGGCGACTGCGACGTGATCCCTGATCTGGCTCCTTCCTTGCCGTGTCCCTCAGATGTCATGAAGATCATATTTCCGAGCAGGGAGCCCTCTACAATTTCAGCCCCACTGCTGGCCTCGTCCCTTCCAGCTGCCAGCTGCCAGCTGCCAGCGCCCTCCCAGCTCTGATTGGCTAGCGAGTTTTGAGGAGTTTCAGGCCACTCTGCTCTCATCCTTTTCTGAAATAAGCAAGTTCAAAGGGACTTTGAACATTGCATTGGGCTTCTTAATTACGTCAACAGCATACTGAGAAGCACTCGAAGCTGTGTCTGTCTGCAGTTGTGACCCTCTTGGGCATTTCATACAAGGGAAGTTGTAGAATAGCTGTTTGTGTGTGTGTCCACTTTGCTTACTCACTCTACTTTCAAGATTCATTCATGTAATGCTGTGCTATCTGGACTCTGGCCCTTAATGACAGCATAGTCTGTAGTGGCTATTCCTGGTTGTCAACTTGACTATATCTGGACTGAACTACAATCCAGAATTGGAAGGGTCACCTGTGATCCTAATCTGTTGGCTGAGAGATATAAGTTTCTGACCTGGATCTTGGCATGGAGGTCTTGAGACATAGTGGCTATGAATCCCAGAAGATTAAGACTGGAAGATCTCTGAGTTCAAGGTCATCTGGGATTAAAGGTGTGGTGGCATACCTTTAATCTGGACCACACCTTTTGCTGGAGACCTATATAAGGACATTGGAAGGAGGAAGGCTCTCTCTCTCTCTCTGCTTTGCCTGCTTGCCTTGTGGGACTGAGCAACTGCTAGATCCTTGGACTTCCATTCACAACTGTTGCTGACCATTGTTGGGAGTTGGACTACAGACTGTAAGTCATCAACAAATTCCTGTACCATATAGAGACTACCATAAATTCTGTGACTCTAGAGAACCCTAATACATAGTCCAATGTGAAGAACAACACATTTATCTCATCACGTGGGTATTTGTATTGCTTCACTATTCACTGTTGTATACACAGGCTACTAACACTCATGTACCTGTTTTGATTTTTTTTTTTTTTTTTTTAATTTTTCGAGACAGGGTTTCTCTGTGTAGCCCTGGCTGTCCTGGAGCTCACTCTGTAGACCAGGCTGGCCTCGAACTCAGAAATCCGCCTGCCTCTGCCTCCCAAGTGCTGGGATTAAAGGCGTGCGCCACCACCGCCCGGCTTGATTTTTCTTGGGTTCTGTGATGCTTCCTATCAACTTGAGGGGGATCTAGACTCACCAAGGAGTTCTGGGCATGTCTGCGAGGGGAGTTCTGAGCTTCTTCCAAAGGTTAGGTTTTGGGATCTCACTTCATCCCTGCAAGGAGCTAACTTTCCTGTTGCCCCATGTCACCTGTCTAAGGCTATTCTTCCTGTACAGAATCATTTCAACACCTTGGTTAATTATCATAAATGTAGCTCTCACTAATAGGTATTTCCATTCCCATGAGAGTCCTAGGACCCCTTCGCAGTTTACCTGGCAGCAGCAGCCTGCTATTTACAGGCCAGAGCTGTAAGTACTGCATCCAAACAGCCCACTCCTTCACTACAGGATAGATCTCCTTCGTTCAAGTGTACAGTTTCCTATTTTATAGTCTGCAGTGTTTGAATTTGGGATTCACTTTGTTAAAGGTTCAAGTACAGTATTCTGATGCTACTATAAGGGAAATCACTTTCTTTTCTTCTTAGACTGGTTATTGCTAGCGCATAGAAATGACTGACATTTGTACTAGACTTCAAACCCTGTAACCTAGCTGTTTTCTCTGAATCAGGTTTATGTTGGATATACCTTGTTATAGTCAATCCCTTCAGTGACTGAGAGTAAATTTCATTCAACTTCAATGGAGAACTCTAATTCTAACCAAATTATTTGAACTGAAGCACTTTTTTTTTTTAAAGACAAAACTTGGTTAAAATTTTGAATCTTGAGAGCAAAAATTAAACACCCTTCTATTTCCTGGAACATGAAACTTTAGCTCCTGATTTAATCTGGCTCGTGAAATAAGGTTTGTTCAATTCTGCGCTTCTGTAGTGGTCATGTCAGACACTTCCTGCAGAAAGTGGGAAGCCACAACCATGTCCCTACTTAACCACAGCCAAGACCTGTGCGTTTTGAGGGATTGTGAGTTGCAGCTTCAGGGAGTTCCTAATAACCCGTTTCCATGTCGTTTCTAGACCCAACAGGCTGCTCCCCATCCCTCTTACTAGGTCAGACTCATTTCTGACCTAACAGACCAGAGAATTCTCTCAGTCACACTCCTTTGCATGGCTGTAGCAGCACGCTGGCAAGAGGACCCCACGTGGGAGCTACCCATGTCCTTTCTTCATGTATGTATGTATGGAGTAGCAAAGTCTGGTTGTTTCTAGGCTTGAGGCAGTTGCCTTTCCCTGCCAAGCCTTCTTGCTGGCTTTTATTTGGGTGTTCAGCACAGAACATTTCCTTGCATTTTGAGACAACTAGAAAAGCCTTGGCTCCTGGAGGAAAGGATTCTAGACAAGAAACTAGAATTTTTATTTCTTTCTTTATTTCTTTACTTATATTTTTTGGTTTTCGAGACAGGGTTTCTCTGTATAGCCCTGGCTGTCCTGGAACTCACTCTGTAGACCAGGCTGGCCTCGAATTCAGAAATCCACCTGCCTTTGTCTCCCAAGTGCTGCCCCCTTAAAGGTGTGTGCCACCACTGCCCGGATGAAACTAGAATTTTTTTCTTTTAAAGATTTATTTATTTATTTATTATACATAAGTACACTGTAGCTGTCTTCAGACACTCCAGAAGAGGGAGTCAGATCCCATTACAGATGGTTGTGAGTCACTATGTGGTTGCTGGGATTTGAACTCAGGACCTTCTGGAGAGCAGTCGGTGCTCTTACCTTCTTGAAACTAGAATTTTTAAACCAACCAACCAACCAACGAATTAGCAAAAGAGGCCAAAAACTAAAAAAATAAACCCAAGTTAGGGGCGGGAAGACAGCTCAATGGCTAATACACTTGCTGTGCAAGTGAAAGGACCTGAGGTTAGATACCAAGAACACACAAAATGCTGTGGAGGTATTGGCCTGCCTGAAATTCCGGGGCTGGAAGGCAGGGACAAGAGATCTCCACAGCAAGCTAGTCAGCATGACTAGCTTTATCAATGTGCTCTGGGATCGACTAGGAGACCCTGCCTCAAAAATAATATGGTAGAAACACAGGAAGATTTTGATATCAACTTGGGCCCCATAATGTATACATATGTCCATACACATGTACCCCACATGTGAACACACACACACACACACACACACACACACACAGAAAAAAAGCAAGTTAGAACATTTAACAGATAACGACATTTATTGTGCAATTTTACCCCCAACAGAACATGTGGCATTCTAGAGGTATATGAGGTAAGAAAATCAATATTCCAATTAGAACACCTGAAATAATTAGCTCTAGTAACAAATGTCTCTTATAATTAAAAATATTGAATGTTTAAAAAACTCTTATAACATTTTAAGTTCCTAAAAGAAATGGCCTAACACTTAAAAAACAACTTACTCTTCTATATAAATTGTTCACAAAATTTTTTTTTGCTATTCTATATTATACTATGCATTTTAGCTTTATTAACATATCCCTAGTGTGTATGAATTCTACACAGTACAATCAAATAGAAATTATTCAGAGAAGCCACAAGACTCCAACAATAAAAATATTAGGATCAATGGATTTGTCACAGTTTCTCCACAAGTATTCATCATAGAAAATAGAGTAAAGGCGACAGGCCCCAGTGTTAGCTGCTACATGCCGCTCTGCAGAGGGGCAACATGAAGGCGAGGCTTAGCCTGGGCAGGGCCAGGCTGGACAGTGACTGAGTCCCCTGTCTGTCTCTGGCAGGCCTTGCTCCCAAGAGGCACGAGCCAGGCTCATCGTGGCCTTGGCATGCTTTTGACAAAGGATGCTAAATCGTGAACTACAGGGGCAAACCCAACAGGCCACCACAGTCTTTACACAATCTCCTCTACAGTTCTCACAGTGACATCGTCAACTGAAACCTCCGGTCCTACCAAATTGGAAGTGTCACCTGAGGCTGCCAAGCCAGCCACACAGAGGTGGGAACACTGGCCAATAGCCAAGGCATCACCAGGTGTCACGTAAGATGATCTAATCATAAGATTCAACGTTTTCTTTTATGTTCCTGCATCTTTGTACAGAAAATCTAGAAAAGTGGGAGAGAACTAGATTTAGGATGTGTCCACTTCCTTTAAGAGTTTCTGGTCCCCCTCACAGGATGTCAGTCAGGCTGAGTCTCATGCCAGCCCTTTGAGAGCGTTGGAGGCCTGGGTTTTATGTGCGTGTTATTTAAGCACCTGCATATTTCCAAAGCAGATTTAATGATATAAATGCCAACTTTCCCTTCATAGCACTAGAAGATCAAAACAAAACAAAACAAAACAAAACCAAACCAAACCAACCCCATTTTACTCAAAGTGTAGACTTTGAGAACTATGCTTGACTGGAGCAAACAGAAGTAGCCATTCTGCTTACTGAGCTCAAAGAAAGCCCAGGTGAGCACCCTGGCGGGAACAGCTCTTAGGGCAGCTGAGAAGGTACAAGGAGAGGAGAGGATGCATTAAAGTGCTTATCAAAGCAACTAGCACACAGGAGTCAAGAGTCACACTTAGGTAGCTGTAGTTACTATTGCTGTGGGAGTGAATTCCAAGGGACCAAATAATCTACAACACTCTGAGGCTCATCTGGCTGCTTGTACTGGTGCCACTGCTCAGAGCAACCAGGTTTTTGAATGGGTATCACTAGCAGATGTTCTTTCATTGCAATTTGGGGAACGGTGATTCAACAAGAACAACACAGCCCTTACAGCCAGCTATGGAAGCTTAGAATCAAAAGTTTTTGGTAATGCATTGCCTTCAGTAGTCAAACTGACAAGGCCAGTGATTTAGTGTGAGAATTCCAGTTCTCCCAATATTTCCTAAAATCCAATATATTACAGGGAGTGGCAGCGGCCTCTAATTCAATGGGGTATTACTTTTGCCCTCCACATTGCTGATGTCAATTCTCTCCTCTGTTACACATACACATACACACACACACACACACACACACACACACACACACACACGCACACGCGCGCGCGCACACACACACACACACACACACACACACACACACACGCCCCGGCTGACAATGCGAGTAGCTTTGCCATCAGCTAAGTGACATTTCCCTCCAGTGTTTCAAGTGATTATTTTTATCCAGTACTTATATGACTGAAAGAAGCCATCACTGTGTTTACAAAAATACATCATAATGACACACACTGCTGTTGCGACACATTTGCATTAGAGTTGTGACTCAAGCATCCCTTTTGACGTGTTTGCCAAGCAGCTTTGGCAAGTGTCGCCACATTAAGCACACAGCAGCAAGACTCACACCGTATGTGCAAAACCACTTTCTATTACATGTCTACAAACCCACACATGAAAGCTGTCACAGATTAACACAGACCTGTACTGTGAGATGATATAGCACTAGCTGAAGAAATTATACACTTAAAATGCTAAATCACCAAAAAATGACCTTTAAACTAAAAGAGACAAGTAGTTTATACAGAAACTAAGGAGGTAGTCAGTGGGTACCAGAGTTAGTCTAGAGCACATACTGAATAATGGTTGACCCCCTGTACCGCAGAACAGAGAACTCAAATGAGGGTGATATTTGGGCTCTGGACATAATTCACATCTTCCCAGGAGTTCCATTCACTTCCTCAGAGCTGCAGAAGAGGAACAAGTCATTAAATGGCAGAGATATATAGAAGCCACACACCCGCAGATTCCTAAGTTTAGGAGTTATTGTGTAGATTTTGTGTAAACAGCAAATCATTCACTACTGGACTGAGTGAAAACCACAATCCAATGGCCGTAAGTGCCATGTGGAGTAGTTGTACCAAGTAAGATTGTAGTAACGTGTCTCCTTATCATCCTGACATAGGCCTCAGTGCTGATCACTGAAGGTAAGGGACAGTCCTCATGAACAGCCAGCCCACTGACGACAGCCACAAGCAGGGACATGCTTCCCTCAACACCTGACCAAGAGATCAGTATTCTTTTACTCCTCTGCTCTCTACCTTAAGGAAACACATGGTGACAGCCCCCTAAATGCTGTGACAGATGAGGAACAGAGTTCAGGACTTGTAGAAAGAGCTACACTCTTTTTGAGATCATGAGAGGCTCCACACCCACAAATGGGCTGGTGAGAAATGGGACCTTATCAAATATAAAACACTGCTCCCCCTTCATAGGTCCCTGGTCTCAGTCCAGGGTCATCATTCTCTTGGCAAGATCTGTGCTTGGGGTTAAACCCTTGTGAGAAGCAGGCCTTTTAATTTGGAAAATGAAGGATATGCCACACAAACATCACTGTTAATTACGGAGCCTCTGATACTGGGACTCTGGACCTACCTAGTCACTGAAGAAAATGCCATGTCTAGTTACATACTCCTGCCAACCACATTTTCCTCACCAATGACAGGGCACAGCTGCCTCCTGAGATATTTTTAACTCAAGTCTACTTCCAACCAACGCAGAATGGCTCAGGGTAATTCTAAAAGTTGACAGAGGACTAGGTTTTGCATTGTGAAAGCAACGTGTCCGACTGCCAGAAGGATGTGGAAAATCAGATCAAGTCTCTAAAGATAGTATCTTCAACCCTCTAAACAGCAAACCAAAGGCATGTGGAGAAATCGGGGTAGCCAGTTTTGACAGCGACAGGAAACCACCATGATCTGAGCAGCACCTCAGCCTTAAATGAATCCTCACAAAGGGAAAGAGCCAGCAGACTGCCGAAACAAACCTAAGTGTCCGCCTGCTGGTGTCAGGCAGTGAAGTAAGTAAGCTGAAGAAGACAGCAATCCTATAAACAGGCAGGAAAAATGGACACTCGGCGAGGCTGAGGGTTACAGGTCCACATGTAACTCCATGTGAGAACTGGCGACGGTGCTGAGGAGGTCAGCACTGTAGTCCTTAGTTGCCTTGCATGCGCAACATCATCAAATTATCATGTCCACTGTTTCAGAACTAGTCACTCGTGGGAAACTGCTGGCAAAACAGACACACTCTCCTGGCCTGAGAATGAGGGGCAGGGAGCAAGTGCCTCAGGAACAGAGACAGTGGCAAACCTAGCACAGGTGTCCTTTCAAGGGGCAGAAACAGCAACCCGGAGGTTCCTATCCCTACCCTATACTTGTGGGAAGTCAAAGGCTCAAAGAGTTGGTGCCCAACATGCTCCTGTCACCCACCTCAAAGACCTGCACCACAGAAGACTCCAAGATGGATGCACAGAAGGCACCCTCAAACTTACAGAAAAGAGGTATAGCCTGCGAGTCTGCATCCTTTAAAAGCAGTTGCTACACACTGCTGCTGTAGCAAGGGACAACATGCCCAGCAGCAAGAGGAACTGCAGCCCAGTGCAAGAGGGATGACATAACGGCAGACGGGGTGATGGAAGGCTCCACCCAAGGTTTCCTGACACTGGAGATTTCCTAGATCAGACTTCTCAGACCTTGGATCACGCCCCAGGAAATACCCCTTTGACGTCATACTGAGTGATGCTCCTCCAACAACAGTCCTTGGTCACTATGGAGTTGATTTCTCTAGTTTACAAGCACAAGACCAGGGCATTCCAGATGGAACTGACAACAGCTCACCAGGAGTCCATTGCACTTTTCATCTAGACCTTGCAATGCCATACAGGAAGCAGCAGTTGCCATTTGCACATCTGAAGCAAGTGGCAAGAACCCTTGGTGGATTAAACATTGCCGGATAACTTGTCTATAGGTGACTTCCCCTTCTTTATGTAAAACAGGAAAGAAAGTCTTGTTCCCGATCACATGTAACTGAGCTGGAGGGTTTAACCAAATGGGTAAGCCTAAAGAGACACCAGATCTGAAGACTGCAAAAGCTGAATTAGGACTGATGTATATATCATGTGATCCGAAAACCTCAACAAGTGAAGTGGAAGATTTAATGCAGTATATGCAACCCTCTATCAAGGATCAACTCTTCTAGTTGCTGATCTCGACCTGATAGTGGACTTGAGAGGTGCAGTTGTACAGTTACCCAGAAATGATTTAGATACCCTCTTCCTTAGAGCTACATGTGATAGGGAAGGTGATGTAGGCTGAACAGTACAGGTTCTTAGTCAGCTAAAGCTAATAGCAGTCTATGCAGAGATGGCAATTAGAAGCTTGATTAACAAGGGCTTATCCCAGGGCATGATGCTACCCAGAGTTGGTGTTGAGATCAGAGCCTTTAAAAAGGTGGAAGAGGATCTCAGGCCACTCCACCGAGACCTTCTGATTCCTTATATGAAGGTTCAACTTTCCAAACTTCTGTAAAGTTGCTAACTCATGGAAGAGAAAACTCGATGGACCATTTAAAGAGTACAAGACAACCAAGGAAGGCTTGTCCGAGCTTACGGACCAAACTCAATAAGGTTGAGCAGGCAGTAAATAAACTGCCAACGAGAGGAAAGGGACTCAGCAGTGCAGATAAACAGAGATAAGAGAAGTCTTCAGTAGAACAGATGATAGTGAGTGCCGCAGACCAGCAAGAAGCTACCACCATCAATGCTATCCTGGTTGTTATCCAGAGACAGTTTTCATAGTTATGAAAAAAACAACAATCCTTTCTCCTGGACAGCCAAAGACACTGATCTTAGGTCCACTGTAAATGACAGCTCACTTACTCATTTATTTTCTTTTATTTCTAAATTGTTCTGCTGGTTTGTTCAAAATCCGATGCTAAATACTGAATCTAAGGGATGTGCGATTTATTCTGACAAAACTGGCCTCCCAAAAAGTCCTTTTCTAAATGGATACTCACAGTCTGAATTTCTATCCCATTTTCAAAGCTCTTTGCTGTGTCTGTAGATGACATGCATAATCTTCACAAATGCTGCCCACTCGGCTTTTGGTTCCACAAAGAACCAAGTAACCTTGATTTGTTTAATAAAGCCAGCCTTCTCACACGCAAAGTTTAGTCTTCATCAGTAACAACTACAGCCCCTCTCAAGCCTTTCCTGGGAAAGGCTACACTAACCTTACAGATGGACTCCACAAACTAAGCAGGGATGCGAAACAGTAACTCAGAGCTTAGGCTGAGGAGAATGGGCACAGTTGGATGGGGCATTTTCATCCAGGACAGTGGGAAACAGAAGTTTTATATATTCTCAACCTTCACTCAGCCCAGAAAAGGCCTCAAATTTCAGAGAAATCACTCACAAGCCATTGCATAGTTGTCAGAACGGCCTTGAAGCTACATGCCTACAGTACCAGACCCCTGATCAACAGCAGAAGCCGTTGTTCATGCCCTGTGTTTGATCTTACCAAACAGCTAGCTCGTGGAGGTTCTCGCTGAACTCACCACACCCTGGCACTGTGTCAACGAAGTATGACTTAAGGCTACGGAGGCTGTGTGTTAGGAACTTAAGAAATGAGGCATTTGAAAATGGTTTTGAATCTTTGGATGTTTCCTAAAGATATAAAGAGAATCTCCTGCTTGTAAACCACAGCAATGAGACTGCCTTTCTGATTGACACAGTGAGTGTTATCTGTAAGATAACAGAAAAGTAGCTGACTTCCACGTAAGCACTGTCTACAGACATGGCCTCTGTTCTGGCTTCTTACCATAAGAGTTTAAAACAGATGGAAGCTTGCAATGTCACCTAGCTCGTGTCTTTGCTGAGAATTCTGAAATCAAGTCTTAGGAAGCTGAAGACAGCTTACTCAAATTAAAGAAAATGTGTGTTGCTTGTCTTCCCTTCCCCCATGTGCAGGAATACTAACTGAACCTTCCCTGGAGACCAGCTCTGCTTAAGAGGCCAGGCTTCCCTGAAGATCTGGGACTGGAGACACCCTCAATGTCTAGCTAGATATGACTTCATGTCAACTGTACATTTTCCTCTATGATATAACACACTCCAAATCTACTGCAGGTGCTAGAAATTTTCCCCCAAAATCCTAAAGTAGATTCCTATTTGGCAACTGTGGCAGTGGGTCAAGAGAGTTTTAAGTTCGAGACTGTGTAAAGTATGACGGAATAACATGCTTTGGACTCTAAAGGGAATGGACATTCACAACTGGAGCTCTTACACAAGAAACCAAACAGCACTGGGAGGATTCTGTCTGCTAGTCCCCAGATCCATCCTGTGAACTCTTGTTGAAGACCTCATCTTGGGAAGCCTGGTGGTCCATCCCTTCGTAAAACGAGCCACCGTTGTGCAGGAAAGTCCCCACTGCCCGCCCCTGTCGGGCGTGACCTACAGCATCACTGAACACTTTGTTTATCTGCTCCTCCGAGGGCATCCACCAATCAGGGTTTGAGGTACAGTGCATCCTAATGAATTCTGTGGGAATAGAAACAACAGTAAAAAAGAGAGAGAAAACAGCTGGTTTTTTTTGACAGATGATAGGAAGGCAGCTTAGCCTACGCCAGTGGCACTATCAGAAAAGTCGCATGGAGGTCCACAGCAATGCAATGACAGCGCCACTCACTACATCCAACCTACCCCATGCCAGTGTTCTCATGTGCAAGACCCAAGCCACCTACACTCTCTAGGAAATATTTGTTGGTGAAAAGAAAGTGTCTACACCAGGTGTCTTTACCCAGCTTTTTAGACGGGCCATCTGAACTCAGACCCTCAAGCTTCTACTTACTGAGAATCATTTCCCCAGAAGGGATGGGGCTGCTCTAGTTTTTATTACACAAATAAGAAGTGCAAGCCTCTGCGTCTTTGTGAGCAACTCCACCACCTTTGATGAAGTTGGGAAATAAGAGGCATTGCGGTCAATTAGCTAAATAAGATAGATTCTAGAACTTTCCAACAGCCTGGTCATGTTGGAACTATGGACATCTTTACAGCACTGATGCTAGTGAATGTGCATATTCCCGTGGTAGTTAGTGGCTTCCCCAGACCTGGTCACTTGCATCAGAATCATCTAGGAT
This sequence comes from Montemys delectorum, assembly GCA_019843815.1. Lineage (NCBI taxonomy): Eukaryota > Metazoa > Chordata > Mammalia > Rodentia > Muridae > Montemys > Montemys delectorum. The sequence continues at coordinate 15,345 of JADRCD010217292.1, forward strand.
GCTTAAGAGTCATGCACGCACCAAGCCTTCAATCTTTGCTGAGCTTGAATCCGTGGGGTGAGCTAAAGAAGCCAGGCTGCTCCCCAACAGGACATGTGAGCTCTTCAGGCAGCAGGACTTACAGAGTTCAGGTGTCTAGGGGAAGGCTATATCTCAGGGTGAGACAAGCCTTCCAATAGTCAAAGCGATATAAATCTATTTATATTAAATAAACTGTGACTTTCTCACTAGGAAGAATTTGGATGCCTATCCAGACTAAGTCCACATGTCTTTCTGGTTGATAAAATCGGTCCTGAACTGTGCAGGGCCTGCTGCTGTGCCTGCTGCTTTACGTTCCAGGGCAGTTCTGGTGGCTTCCTCATGTTTCTACTTGTCTGTGTTTATTGGAAGCTGCTCCATCACTTGCTAGTTCTCCAACCTCTGCCTGACCTGGAACTGACCAAAGACATTACCTAAAATATCAATGAATTGAGCTCAGCTTTGAACATAGCAGCCTTAAAAAAAAAAAAACAAAAACAAAAAATAAAAAACAAACAAAAAAAAACCCCCAAAAAAACCTAAAAAGGTTTTATGGATAAAGCCTACTTCAGGCATGCTTTGTAAGTATTCCTAACAAGCAAGCTGGATGGAGGCCCATGGAAGCAAGATACTCTTTTTTTTAATCAATTACAGAACAGCACATATTCTCTCCCTGTGCGTACCTCCCTATACTCCAGTTTTGCTGAATATGGCTTTCTCTGGCAGCAAAGAAAATCTGAACTGAAAGCGTGAAACATGAGGTGCTATGCGATGCCTTTGGACATTACTCGAGAACGAGGCTACAGCAAAGAACCATTTACAGAGCTTCTCAATACCAAGTAGATGGGCCACATGAAGCTTAGAAGGTCTCGTGTAAAAATTAAAAAACAAAATACAGTAACGGCTGACCACTTGTGTGGGAGCCACAGCCAATGCAGTGAAATGGGATCACGGATGGTGACACTGAGGGGAAGGATGCAGTACCTCGGAGGCACGTGACTTTAACTGGATCCAGAGGGCGTCTTTCGGGACCTGTCTCTCCTGACTGCACTGACCTTTTCCTTTTCCCAAGGCCGCATGAGTACTTAAGCTCATCTGTGGTGAAAACAAATCTGATGAGGTACCGCAGGAGCCGCCTCCCGTCTTTCTTGGAAGAATTCACAGCCTCGTCCCACTGTTTGCTCGTTATGTACACAGGATAGTTGTTCAACAGCTGCTTGCTTCCCTGGAAAAGGAAAATATTTTCTCATTACCTGCCGAGCCAGCCAGCCAGAAGCCAAAGCCATCTCCATTTCAAAGGCAAACACGCTTTTTAACCAAGTGGCTATGCTGACAATGAACCGGGCACTGAAGAGCACACGTAATTGCTCACACTCAGAACGGGCACTTTTCAAATTACATTTGCATTTTCTATAACAAGAGCCAATGAGGTATAATGAACACCTTTGAAAGAGGAGCTATTTATAACTCGAGTTTTAACAGGTAGGTTAAAATGTGTCAAGATCCAATGACAGGGAACGCTATTTAAATATAACCTGTAACTTTCCCTTTCAATCTATTAAATATGCAAAAATGACTTTGAAGAGTGTGATCAAACAGGTCTCTTCATCCCCTGGCTGGCAGTGCGGTTCTTAGAGGAATGGTGCCTGCAGTCTATTTTAATAGGCACGCAAGGCTTGTGTTTAAGGCACCTAACACATGGCTGTCACTGTGTTATGGTGAAAACATGACAAGACTGGGTTTCAAAGGAGAGAACTGAAAAAAAAGCAAAACAGCTCTTCTCAAATGGTAGCTACTGCAAACACCCCCACGTCAACCCCCAAAATGCTCTTGCCTCTCACCTTCCTAGTTTACAGCTGCTGTAAAATCCCCAAGCTAACCAGCTGCAGTGGGGCTAATTACAGGGACTTCTGTAACGTTTATAAGCCATGTTTAGTCAACTGCGCCCACGCAACCATTACTTTAGTTCTGGCTGTCCATAAAATTCTATAGTCCAGGACAAATTAATTAACCCATGATCTCAGTTTTAATGTACTTCCCCAGTAATTAAGGTATACAAAATAAAAGAGAGAGAGAGAGAGAGAGAGAGAGAGAGAGGGAAAGAGAGAGAGAGGGAAACTCATTCAGTTTTACAACTCTGAAAATTTATTACAGGTTATAAATCTGGCACTGTTTGGGTCTGACAGGGTTCTATTTCAAGAAGTGCTTGCTTATTTAACCATGGAGAAGGTTAGGGCTGTGGGGGCTGGATTTGACTAGGGAACAGCCAGTGACTGACCAGTACATACAGACAATCCTGCATCCACTTTCCTGAAGGTGACAATACGACTTGGTTTCCTTTAACGAAGGGAGCTGAGGTTATTTATGGTTTGTATACTGAATTTAGAGACAGGCTAGGATTAAGCATAGAACTGAGTTCTGTGTCTTACTAACTTGAGAAAGTTACCTGAACTTTTTTGGAGTAAAGTTCAAAACATAGGAACCATACCGCACTGGCCTTCTGTAGGCAATGGGTGGTAGCTTACAAGGCCCTCGATGCTGGGCTCTTGTGCGCATGTGCGATAAGGCATCAGCAGGCGCCCAGGCTTCACAGGTCCTCTCAGCCTAGCTGCCCTTAAATGGGAGGTGCTGAGAGTGCAATGTGTGTGCAGTCCTGGGCAGTGCGGGGAGGAAGGGCTGACGAAGGGCTGAGGAAGCAATTCGGCTAGCCAGGCTGGAGAACACGTGATTCCTAAGTGAACCGGTGCAGAGTTGTAAGGCTGGCCCAGAAGGGGAAATAATGCCATGCTTCTCATGGACAAAGAGGGCTCAGTGGATCTCCAGTGAATGACCAATCAACCCAGGCAGTGGGTGGAGCTTGAGGTGGGTGGACTCCAAACTGGCTCAGAACCACAAGCTCTAAAGTATTTTTGCTGAAGCCCTGTAATACCAATTGCACTGTTTACTGAACAATTAATGGGGAGCCTGAGGCATTTGCCCCAGGTAGTACAATTATAAACTCTGGGATGGGGTAGGGAGTGTCGGCTCAAAAGTTAAGAGCACTGATTGCTCTTCCAGAGGGTCTGGGTTATATTCACATGACAGCTCAGAACCATTTGTAATTCTAGTCCCAGGGCAGGAGGGAACCAGGTAAACAGATAGTCCACATACATACATGCAAAATAAAATAAAATAAAATAAAATAAAATAAAAGAAAAGAAAAGAAAAGAAAAGAAAAGTTAGGCCATGGGTTCAGCCTGGGGAGGGGGACTATCTCAACATCAGCTCTTTACTGTCAAAACAGGACCAAGATACCATATTCCCCAAACATGAGGGCTCGCATCTGTAACCAGCACTCCAAAGTCTGAGGCAGAGGATCTGCTTGGAGTTCAGGAGTAGTTTCAGCTATATTGTGAGATACAGGACAGTTTTGAGTACAAAGTGAGATCCTATCTCAAAAGCATTGACAAAGCAACAATTACAAATGACCAGTTTTGATAAAGGTGTCTATTCATCTCCCACCATACAAATCCTGCCCCATAGGCCTCTTTGGCTTCCGTGGGTACTGTATGAACACAGTGCACAGACATACACGCAGGCAAAACTTCCTCATATGAAAACTAAAAATGAAGATAAAAGAAATCTGTTCTCTTGCAACCCCTGTGAATATATGCATTGCCAGCCTCACAGGAAATAATAATGACAATAATAATGACATAATAATGCCTGTTTCCCTGTTTCAGGCGCCCACCTGCAAGGAAAAGTTACGGCTCTATTTTACCAAGGTTGTACCCTTTTCCAAGAGTCACAACTCCAAGTGGGGGATGTTTTCACTCATCTGTTAATACTGAGCTATGCCGCTAAACTATTTCAAGATGAGGGTGTTTGTGACTTAGGGAGCTGGCAATCCAAGACAGGTACTTTTTCAAATCTTTGAGAAAAATCATAGAAAAGTCCTGTGCAATTCCAAACCACAGCAGCCCAACATAAAACATGGGTCTCATAAAATGCAGAATTACCATTTGGAGGTAATTTTCATCAAGAAACAGGAGAAGAAAGAGAACCAGTAATTTATAGCCCAAACACAACTCAGAATGCCCTGTGGGTTACTGATGAGAGTTATAATCCTATTTTAGCATAGCTAAAAGAAATGTGATAAATAATAAAAATGAGAAAATTTTCAGGTGCCTGAAATGACAATAAAAACTGTATGGTAATGATGATGATGACAGGCAATAAAGTTTAAACAGCCCCATCCAAGGACAAACCGTCCCTATGTCTTTGTGTGTGTGGGGGGGGCCTGAGTGCAATCTATGCCTGGGAATGAAGGGCAGGGCTCAATGGTAAGGGTTTTCTTTAACTGACTCTCCATCTTAATTTTTTTTCTCTTGGAGACAAGGTCTCACTTTGTTGCCCTGGTTGTCCTGGAACTCACTATGTAGACTAGGCTAACCTCTAAGTCACAGAGATCCTCCTGCTTCTGCCTCCTGAATGCTGGGACTGAAAGCTTGAAGGCATACACCACCGTCATGCCTAGTCTTTCCACCTTAACTCTGAGATAGACAGTCTCTCACTGAACCTGGAGCTCTCAGGCTGGCTGGGCTGACGGGTTAGCAAGTCTGTCCTTGCCTTCCCAGTGCTGGGGTTACAGCTGAATGCCACCACGAACCACATTTGCTATCCCTGTGGGTGTCAGGGTTTCCAAGCAAGTCCTCATGCTGGAAAGGCAAGCACCTGCACTTAACCAACCAGCTGAGCCTTCCTCTCAGTCTCTTTCTAATTTGGGGTTTCTGGGCAGGGCTGATTATACACTTTAGTTAGCCACCAAAAGGTTCCTAACCCTATCCTATTGTTGAGAAACACTGTAAACAACCCTCGATGTCTTCAAAGACTTGTAGTCACGTGGAAGTCATAGGCATCGATTTACAATTTGGCCAATTCTAATTTCAATTACGATGTACTATACTGAGCACAGGTATCCGGCCACTTCCTGGAGGAAGTACTCATTTCACTTGTGGATAAACCACAAAATGTAAAGTTGGCAACTGTGGTCTTCAGTTATAGAATTTAATTTAGGCTTGATCTTTAACTTACAAAGGTAACTTTGCACTGTGCAAAGTGGAGAGGGGTTACAAAGTGCTAAGAGTGACCGGAAAGGAGACAAGTAACAGGAGCTTGTGCCTGGGTTTGGCTGAAGTCTTTCACGGGCAGGTTGGGTGTCCTGTGTACAGAACGAGGAGGCTGTGGACATCCCGCTGACAGCCTGAGCAATGAATAGTGATACAGAACTGACCTGTGGGGACCTTTTAGCCTTCATGTGGCAGAGAAAGGGGAGGAGTAGGAAGGAGAGGAAGAAGAGGGCGAGGAGGAAGATGAAAAGGAGAAAAAGGAGGAAGGGGAGGGGGTGGAGGAGGAGCAGGAGGAGGAAGAGCAGTGTAAATCAAGTGAGAGACAGCAGACAGCAAGAAGAAAGTATCTTGGATGGGTGGATGAAAGGGTCATGAGTGTGGAGGACAGGGAGCCATGAAGCAGCGCTGACACGAAGACCACAGGGGAAAGAGCTTGAGGGATCAGCCTGGACCAGACACCCAGGAAAGGTGCTGGGGGCGGGGGGCATGTGGGGAGGAAGTAGGGTTGGGGATTGGGTTTGGTTCCTGCATATCACTTGGGAGTGGTGGGGGTAGTGATATTATAAGAGTGGAAAGTGCACAGAACGACCAGTCTTACATGTTTCATCACTTAAAGATGAACCATCACTTGGAATGCATGAATGAGAACCTTCTCCAAGAGGCAGGAGGGTGCTTATGGGGATGGGCAGAGTTTAAGAGCTGTGTGACCTGGGAGTGCTGCCCGAGGGTGCACTGGGGGCTCGCTGTGGTGGATGAAGGAAGCTCAGTAATTGAGGGAGACTCAAAGTCTTCAGAACATGAGGTAGTAACGGACTAAAGCCTGAGCTTTGAAAATCACGTAAAAATGTAGTCTGTTAAACCCTCCTTAGCATCAAGAGGGGACTGCTTGGGCGATGGGAGACGGGTTGCTTCTATTGTGGCTCAGAGAAAGAAAACGGCTGTGTCACAGTGTCTGGGATGTTAAAATCCCAGAGACTGTTGGTGTTAGACGCCCCAGAGCGAGGCGCATGGAGACCAGGCCTCTACCTGAGGGCAGCGTGCTGGATCTTACCTTCACCTCCATCTTCCCTGCACCAAAGGAATGAAGAAGACTTGCCTATGCAGCAATATAAGTGGCAGTTTCTCCTTCCTTTCGAAGGGCAGAGGAATCTTTATAAATTAAATCTGCACGTGATCCTTCACCACAGAATACGTGCCCACAGAAACAGACCCACAAAGTTCCCATGGTCAGCAGGCTGCACCCAGGCAAATTCTGCCCGCAGGCCTGAATCCCTTTTCCCCCCCCGAAGGCTCAGTCCTACCTCGGTGGGCTGGTCGGCGGGCTGTGGCAGGAGCTGGTTGTGGTGCAACAGCACTGTCTTTAGGTAATCGAGGACGGTCTGGCAGGGTACTGTGAGGAGGAAGAGTGATGGTGTACATTAGCCAGCTTTCAACAAGAAGTTACTCGCCATTGGTACCTGCTGGCAAAGGGGAAGCCAGTCTCCCCAATGGAGTGTCAATATCACCCACCCCTCAAGGCAGACCCCATGCCCAGGAGGAGCTGCCAATACAACACAAACGCCATGTCTTTTTTTTTTTAACGGACTTTCTGTCTCATTTTGTTTGTTTGTGTCTTACTGGTCTTTTGCTTGTTTGTCCTGATTTTTATTTGTTTTTTTGTTTTACAGGGAGATTAAGAGCACACAGTTGAAGTGGGAAGCTCTGGGAGGAGTTAGGGGAGGGAAAATGATTACCATAGTTGTATGAAGATTTTTAATAAAAAAGTAGCTGGGTAGTGGTGGTGCACACTTTGATCCCAGCTTTTGAGAGGCAGAGGCAGATGGATCCCTGAGTTTGAGGCCAGCCTGGTCTACATAATTGTTCCAAGTCACCAAGGTTACACAGAGGAAAAAAAAAAAAACAAAAAAAATATTTGGGGGAAAATGTCAGGTGCCCCTAATTTCACCAACCAACTAAAAGTTCGACCCACTTTTTTGATTCAGTGCTGGGACTATGCCTCTGGGTTTCAGTGTTCACTGGCAGAAGAGCCCCTCACAGTGGCATACGCCAGTTCTGGGGAGACTGAGGCTCAAGGATGGTGAGGTCCAGGCCAGCCTGGCTACACACCAAAACTTTTCTATCTTTCTTTCTAAGGCAGCAAAGTTGAAAAAGGAATGGACATGTCTTGTGACAAGTGTATGGCACTACCCTGGATTTGGCATGGGAACTGCAGGAAAATTTATAAATTCTCACCGACTAATTGGATTTTAAATGAACCTCCCTTGACCCATATTTTGCTTTGAGATTATGCAATTTTAAATTTAAGCACAGAAATACTTACAAGGCAGCTATAAAATATAAAATTCAGTATAACTTTAATGATGTCGATATGTATATTGAAAAGATATGGGAAAGAAGTTGGTGTTACCCACAATGACTTAGTGACTTAGCTCAGCTGTGGGATTATGGTAGTTGTCATTTTACTCTGTTATTATTCTCATGAAAAGCAGTACAGGGTGAATATCTTTTATTTAAAATCCAAACTGTCCTCAAATCTGAAATTTCCTAGAGTCAACATGATGTCACAAGTGGAAAATTCTGTAGGTGACCTCATATGGTGGTTGCAGTTAAAGCACAGGTACACTAAATCTTTCATAAAAGTAAACTTAGTGGAATTATACTGTATATATAAAATGTATATATGAAACATGAATATATGGCAATGTTTAGACTTAAGCCTCACCCCCAAGACATCTCATTATGTATATGTAAATATCCTTGAATCCAAAATGAGGAGAAAGGTAAAACAGTTCTGGTCCCAAGTATTTTAGGTAAGAGATACACCTAACGTGTGTTTTAAAATCTTTCTATAGTGGGCATTACTTACCAGCCACTGAAAGCCGTCTAAAAACCACTTAAGTAGATGTTGTTCCTTGCCTCTGAGACATACAGTGTCGGTTATACAGCCATGGCGGGCTGGAAGCTTACTCCCTGTCACTCTACAGACAGCCAGACATTTCAGCTGCACGTGGAGCAAATGCTAACCAAGCTAGCTGACTTGTGCTGGGAAGAGAGGGCACTGAGTGTGCATCTTCCAGTGTCGGGAGCTCAAAGGTGAGAGGGTCCTGTGTACTGACACTGGAGACAAAGCTGAAGGCCAGGGAGACCAGGAGTGTGCTCACGTTGACCAACTATGGAAGAGCCTGAGTTGGAGAGGTAGCTCAGCCTAGGAGCACTTGCTGCTCTTGCAGAGGACCCAGGTTTGGAGCAGCTTACAACTGCTGTTAACTCTAGCTCCGGGGCACTTCATGCCCTCCTCTGGTCTGCACGTGCACAAAACATAAACACAATCATTTTTTAAACTTAAAAACTCTGAATGACCTTTGGATTCCCTTCCTCCCACCTTCAAGGGGTCCCTGTGCCAACTCTCCTGAGACAGAAGCCTCCAGACCAGATAGTCCCTGTAGGGTTGTGCAGAGTGACTCTTGGCTGGCACATTTGTGGACACCTGCCTAGAGTCACACAGAAAGTTGTAGAGTGAAGGGAAAATGTTTTCTGTGGGGAACAAAACAAAAACAAACAACAACAAACCCTTAGTCAATCTTGAAAATGGAGACTGGCAAGCTCAAGCAGGGATGACCCTGTCCCAGTTGCACTGTTAGACCAGCCCAGGAGCAATGAAGGCAGCAGCTAGAAAAGTACTGGAAAACCACCTGTGCTTTTAGGGAAGTTCCTGAGTGAGGACACGTCACTTGCAGATAGGGACCTGTGCGGCTTGTAAGGTTTTTCTGTTCATTTCAGGTTGCCATGTTCCTATGTCCTCTAAAGAGAGGAGAGATAGGCCTCCCCCAGAGGCCTTAAACAGAACTGTATCCTTGGGCACAATGAGAATTTGAGCAAAGTTCTCTGGCTGATGAAGAACCCGTGACCCACTAAGCAGGTTTCCTTTGTTCCTTTGCTCATTCTGTTGACTTGGTGAGAAAATAAACAAGAGAAATATAGGCACTTCCACTGAAAAGAGAGACTGTGTGTGGTACACACCTGTAATGCCAGAACATGGGAAACAAAGAAAGGACCTCTACAAGTTCAAGGTAACATCTTGTCCCATAAAACCACAGAGAAAGAAAAGAGACTCACAAAAGAAATCTAGGATGTGTCTAGTGCCCGGCCCTATAGCGATGTTGCTAGCCTTCCTCCCCCTAAGGAACAACATGGCACCATAATGCTCATCACATGAGGAAGGAAAAGGTAGAAACGGGAAGATCTGGGACAACAGCAAAGAGACCCCTGCTCCACCCTAGTCTCTAAGGCTGCTTTATCTCAATAGGGAAAACAGCTAAATATAGCCTAGCTGTGCTACAGTAGTAGTTGGCTAGAAGCTGACTCTGACATTCCCTATGTGGTCCTGGGGAAAGTTACTCAACCTCTAGGAGCTTCTGTTATCATGCTTGTAAAACGGGGATAATGACCTGTCACACAGTTACTGTGAGGACCAACTGAAGTAATGCACGAGAAACAGAAGCAATGCATCCTGGGAGCAATGCCACCCTGGTTTTAAAAGTAGTAGTCTAGTGAATTCCTCAGAGGCCTCTTAACTTGGCCGCCACCTCAGTGGCTGTATGGCTGGTCAAGAAGCTCCCATACACGGCTCTTCTTTCCAGAGACTGTTACAGTTTTGGTTTTCCCATATTAAGGGTGAGTGGGTCCTCCAGCTAATAATTTTAAGTGTACTGGCATTCTTTATTAGCCATGTAGCCCAGGCTGGTCTGGAGCCCACCATCTGTTTGCCTCGGCTTCCTGAATTACTGGACTACAGGCTGATGCTAAATACACCCAGCTAAAATCTTGATCATTTGATCTCTGCCCCTCAAGCACTATTTTATCTACCTAGCTACTCAAAGACTTCAAACTCCTTAAAATATTACTCAATCATTTTATAGGAATGCTGAATTCTTTTTATTGCTGACAATTCCAGCTATCTGTTGTGTTTAACAATCTTTGAGTAGCCCAATCATATTGTCTCTCTAACGTAAAATAAGTTCCTGAGTAGAAATACCTTAACTCAAATGTTCAGCATTAAGTATCAGTCTCGTACAGTCACATGGAGCTCAGGTAAAGACAATGCCTTGTTTCAACAGAAACTGGGACGTCAAGATGATAGGCTTCATTTCTGCCTTACAGCACCATATATGACCCAGCACCTTATCAGGACATCAGGAGATAACAGCATACTCCAGGTAAACACAGGCTTGGGAATGACTTTAACAGAGGTATCCAGAGGCATGCAGGGACATTACAAAGGATCTCTCGCAGAGGGCCTTGCTGGAACTGAACACTGAAGAATGCACAGGAGTTTCTCAAGAAGAAGGCAGCATGTTTTAGGAGCGGAAAGAACAGGGGTTAGGACAAGCGTCTGCTCGCCGGGTCTGCAATCTGCAAAGATGTTCAGGGAGAGAGCCAATCACTGCTGTGCATGCCCTGTAATCTCAGCTCTGTTGAGAAGCAGGCAGGAGGATTGGGAGTTGAAGGTCACCTTCAGCTAGACAGGAAGTCACAGAACCCCATCTCCTCAAACAGGACCCCAGGAATGTGAAGACTTCTCTGTGATGAGAGAACCCAAACCTGAGGTTCTGTGGCCCATTTCTGAAGTCAGATACTCCTTCTAATTTGGGGAATCTTTCAAGTCTCTGCATTGCTAGGCACACAACAGTTGCACTCTCTTTTTGTCCTTTCTTGGTTAAGATGGGGGTCTCGCTATGTACCCCACAAGGGTCTTGGACTCTCTACTGCCTCAGCCGTTTTGGTATTTGGATTACAGTCATGCTCTACATAAATCAGAAACAATTTTCCTCTCTTCTGTCTTTTAAGATTTATTTTATCTGAGTGTTTTGCCTGTGTGTGTGTGTGTGTGTGTGTGTGTGTGTGTGCCTGGTGCCTGTGGAGGTCAGAAGATATTGGACCCCCTGGAATTGGCCTTATAGATGTTTTTGGGCCACCATGTGAGTTCTGGGAACTGAAACTGGGTCCTATGGAAGAGAAACAAGCACTCTTAACTGTCAAGCCGGGTCTCTAGCTTCAGGAAAAACTTCTCTTCAAGATGATGCTAAGTGTACTGAATTTAACACTTCCATATTCTTATAATATTGTTAACTTTGCTTTAAGGAAGGCTCAGAATGGGCAAATTACTGCTAGCAGTCACAGCACGGAGCACAAGTGTACAGCTGCAGCTATTCTCAGGGCCTCTGGTCTGCACAAAGAACCTTTACCTCAAACTGGTCCTACTGATTTCCCTGTCTGGCCTTAGATAATGACACTGTGGGACCTGAGGGGGTTAGCTCCTTATCTGCAGCATGGTGAGTCACTACTCCCTCTTGGATTCCGCATTTGCAAGTCTGCGGGCCTGCTAAGGTATGCTTGGAACTCCCCAAACCGGAACTTTTGCAAGCCATTTGCAGACTTGTGCAGAGCACTTTGGAATTTGAGTCGCCTGACAAATGTCCCAGCTGTGATTGTCCAGTTCTTATGCTGGAAACAAGTATCCCTGTCACAGTCTATTTAGGGTTGTTCCTTATGTGCCTGTTTGGGATTTTACTATTAAAATGGCTCTCCACTGTAGTGTTCAAGTACCCAAAGCACAAGAGAAACAAGGTTACACACTTACTAGTATGAAGCCAGCCCTTTGTACTTTTGCTACAAGTAACGCCAGTGTTTACCAAGTCACCCGCTAATTCTTTGGTGACCACACAATACAACTACCCCGACAATAAGAACTGATCTCAGGTGGAGGATTACAACTTGAACACCAAGTCAGAAGGCTTGGACGACATAACTCTCCATCTACAGCGGCTCTCCCATCAATTAGGTGCCAACTTCCTGTCTGTAAGATGAAATGAAATAGCTGATGTGGCAAGAGCACCAAGTGTTCTAACCTCTGAGCCATCTCTCCAGCCCCTGAAACTGAATGCTCAAAAAACCAAAACAAAAAAACAAAAACAAAAAAAACTCAAAAAACCAAACAAACAAAAAACCAAAACAAAAAAACCTCAAAAAACCAAACAAACAAAAAACCAAAACAAACAAACCCCCAAAAACCCAAACTTATACCATCCACAAAACTCAACCACTAATTCATAGACTATAACTAATAAAAACTACAAAGACCTAAATATAAAACCAGAAACTCCTACAAGTGAAAGTCAATCAGTCAATGAAACATTTTCCTTACAAACATTAGGACCTGGCTCTGGCTGGGTGTGGTGATGAAAGATGGTCCCCTGGGGCTTGTCTATGTGTCCCCAGCCTAGCCTAAGTGTGAGCTACAGGCCAGTAACAGACCTCCCCCCACTCTCTCTTTCTCTGCCCCAACCCCCTCCACAAAAAACAGGCAAGAACCGGCACAGTGGTATAAGCATTCAGAAGTCATTAACAAGGAAAGCAAAACCAAACCTACCTTCCATGCCTTGGAATAGAAAATCAAAAGATAACACGCCCTGGTGATGGTGTCCACAGTGAGTGAGAAGGAAAACTTCTGTCCTGGGCATGTAAAGGTTACGGAGGTTGCTAAAGTTAAACACAGCACTGTATGGCCTGGAATCTCCCTTCTTGGAATACATTCAAAGGGAACAGAATTACCACCGTGTGAAGAAACCTACACTCTGTGTTTACTGTGACATGGAAAGACATGACTTTTCCAACACAGCAAAACAGGCAAAGGGAAGAAGTGTTCAGTGGAATATTATTCAGTTCTAAGAAAGAGCTTGCCAATCTGCCAAGCTGTGAGTGAACTGGGGGCCAGGGCAATACTGTCTTATCTCGTTTCTTCCTCTTCTTTTTTTTTTTTATTTCCTGAGTGTTTACCTTCACGTATGTATACCACATGTGTTCCCGGTGCCCAGGTAGGCCAGAGTAGGGAGTTAGATGCCCTGACATAGGAGTTACATTTGTGGGTGCTAGGAAGCAAACCTGGGTCCTCTGCAAGAGCAGTGAGTGCTCTTCACTGCAGAGCCCACTCCAGCCTGTCTGATCTCCTATGTGTGGAATCCTAAAGAAAAATACATACATACATACATACATACATACATACATATGTATATGATCAAGCATGGTGGCACATACCTTTAGTCCCAGCATTTCTCAGGTAGAAACAGGTAGAAACTCTCTGTGAGTTCAAGGCTGGCCTGGTCTACACAGCAAGTTTCAGACCAGCCAGGGCTACACAATAAGACCTCGTCTCAGTAAATATGTTCATTTAAAAATTATCTTCTGTATATTTGGGGCTTACAAATGTAAAGGAATTGTAATTGGTTTACATTGTGATCTTAAATTAAAGGCAGGTTTTCAAGCTCGGGGGATACAGTGCTTGGCTGGCATGCATGAAAGGCTTATTCTCCAGTACCACATACACTGGGCAGAGGAGCAGACAACCCTGTAACCACTCCTCAGTACTCCAGGGGCAGGAGGAAGGAGTTCAAGGCTATCACTGGCTATACAGCGAACCAGCAGCCAGTCTGGAAACCAGGGAAAATAAAAAATAAAACCCTAACAAACACTCCTCCCATAGCTTTTCTTATTTTAGCATCTATGGACTTTGTATTAAAAAAATAATTGTAAGAGACAACTGAGATTTCAGTTATTTTTTCTAAGAGGTGCATAGGGGAGGGTGTGGTTTGCACTTGTTGGCATGTCAGGTTAATATGGGACTTTTACATCCATCTACATGCGCACACTTAATCACAGTGACTAGGAGCTCACTAGACACCCCTCCCCTGACATCCTCTCGACTGAGGACCTGCACCCAGCACTGCTTCCAAATAACCTCTGAGCACTTCCTATTCCTGGTCCAAGTAGCTCATTCATTCATTCACTGTAGTTTGTTTAAAAGATTTATGTATATTATGTATATGAGCGCTCTATTTGCATGTATGATTACATGACAGAACAAGGCATAATCAGATCCCATTACAGATGGTCGTGAGCCACCATGTGGTTGCAAACTCAGGACCTCTGGAAGAGCAGCCTGTGTTCTTAACCTCTGAGCCATCTCTCCAGCCCACGAAGCTTAATCTTGTTTTCACCTCTTACCAAAAAAAATTAAAAAAGAAAAAAACTGGACAAACTTCCAAATGTCTATCGTGATAATCTAATAATACAAAAGGAAATGTGCCAATGTGGGTTCCTCAGGGTGAGCTCGCTCCATCTGAAAGGACCTCTGAGCACCTACAGCTTCTGGCTGGCTGCACTTCAAGTACTTTTCCTTGTGGGCTGCAGGGCTCACCCTCTTTAGTCTGCTCCAGGTAAAAAGGCTCTTCAGGGAAGAAAATGATGCCCCCAGGCTCCTGGCAGTACCTTTAGGAGAACCTGAAGACAGTTGGGCTACAACTGGTCAACTGATCTCAACCTTCCTGCTGCCTTCTCTTTTGTGCCTCTCCGTCCTGGGTGTCCTGCCACAAACTCACTATCAAACGGAGTAGACTCTACAAAAGAGCCCCAGGTCTTCCTATGGGAACGCACTGTCTCTAGGATAAATACTGAGCTACTGCTTGAAAACACACATGCACCCAGCCTATCACTTACTGTACTTTTCTTCAAGTGGTTGTCTAGGGGAATTTTTCCTAAAAATACAATCGCTAAGATTCAAGAATGGACTCTTGAATGATTCCGTCATTTGTTGTTCATCTTCAGGTGACACTTTCAATCTCTTTCCCATGATAGTGATCACAATTGGCAGGTAACCACCAATCAGCTTGGGTGTTTTTCACGATACCCATCTTTATCTGTGTATAATTCATAGCCTGATTCTTCACGTGTATTGCTGGGTTTCCACAGACATGATGACAGAGACTCACACAGCCTACAGAAGCCTCAGACTTGCTATGTAGTTGAAGATGCCCTAGAATGCCTGATCCTCCTGCTTCTGTCTCAGTGTTGGGACTGATGTGTGGCACCAAGCCCAGCTCTCCATACATATTGAATGCAATTACAGTTCTGTGTAAAATGGCTATTGGTTCAAGGTTCATGGAGAGTTCCTCAAAAGGCTGGGGTATCCACAGTAACTCTAGTGGCCATTAGACTCCTCTCAGCCAGTGTCATTTCATATCTGATCATCAAGAGAGCTCAAGAGATTGTATCATTTCTCACCTTTCTGGGATGTCCAGACAGGGACTAGTTAGTGGCAGGCCACCAATGAGTTATCCCTGACACCAGCACCTGGCCTGGCTGAACCCCAAATTTATGATATTTCAAGAACACTGCCACATAGTTAGGACTAGGAATTAGTCATGTTCTGACATGTGTGTCACCTCTTCCCACATTCTGGAACATCTAACCCAGGATGAGGCTCAGGAGGGAGGCTTCCAGTGGCTATTAAACCAACAGGAGCCTGGTGTCCTCCACCTATGTGCACAGCAGCACCTGACCTGGCTGACGCACAGGCATGCTTACGGGGACGCACCGTGAGTACACGGCATTCGTCTCTGCACCCACCCAGGACACTCTTTTCTGCCCCTGAAAAAAAGGAGGACTGAGGGAAAGACGAATGCTGGAGGCAAACTTAAGAGTGAGTGGAGGCTAGCTGCAGGCCAGCAGAGGTGAAATCAGCACATTAGCTGTGATCACCTTTCCCTGACTGGGGGAGACAAGGAACGGTGTGGTTCCATACAGTCTCCTGGGTTCTCCCAGGATGTTTCCTGGAGGCATGACAGCCCGGCTGGAAGAACATCCTGACTCCCCTGACCCTACATTTACTTGTCTTGTCTCTCCTTCCAAGACCAACACACTGAGCCAGACTCCACAATGTTCTGAGCCAAATTTCGGCTCCATTTGGAGAAGTCTTTTAATGAAAGACGGGAAACAGTTTAATTTTTAATTTGGCAACTTCGTGTGTGTGTGTGTGTGTGTGTGTGTGTGTGTGTGTGTGTGAGAGAGAGAGAGAGAGAGAGAGAGAGAGAGAGAGAGAGAAACAGGTTTCACATAATTCATGCTGGCCTCAAATTTCTTTAGCAGAGGATGACCTTGAACTCCTGATCCTCTTGGTTCTACCTCCCAAGTTCTGATACTACAGATACGGGCCACCAAACCTGGCTTTGGTTGGGCAAATCATAACAGCAGTTTCTGGTTTTCTGTCCTATGTGTCCCAACAGAGACTTTCTTTGGCATTTCTTATTTCTTGATGAGTTATCAATTAAATGTTGCACTGGCACACACACCGGGCTTAAAGAGAAGAGATGACTTCTTCTATTTATGCATTTTATCAGTCTTAAAAATAAGAAATTCTTATATTTTGAACATATGAATATAGCTATTTGAGTATAGAGTTAACCACAAATGTATAGACTGTGGGCCCTGGCTCTGACTTTACCATCTTTGAGGAGGTCACGTGATTAAAACAGCTCAGAGATCTTGTTCTAGCTAATAATTCTGGTGTCAATGTAAGTCCTTCATACACAGGAACGAGCTCAAAAATACAAGTCTAATTAATACTTTTCTTTTTTTTCTTTCAAAAATTTTAAATGATTTGTTTCATGTGCACTGGTGTCACCTGCATCTATATCTGTATGAGGGTGTTGGATCCCCTGGAACTGGAGTTATAGACAGTTGTGGGCTGCCATGTGGATGCTGGAAATTGAACCTAGGCCCTCTGGAAGAGCAGCCAGTGCTCTTCACTGCTGAGCCCTCTCTCCAGCCCCCATGTATTTTTGTTAATAGCAGAGGTAAAAGAATTAATAACAACAAAAACTCAGGTCGTGTCCTAAGAAAACTCCAACTCTAACACTATGAAAATGGAGAATGTTTAAGAGGACTGCCTCAAACCAGGGACACAAATAGCTTAGGGCCAGTTTAATTAATGGTTTATCTTTGATCTACAAGTTTGCAATGTGTAAATTAATTTTGCGAGGAGGAGATTGCACACTCAAACAATTCCATGCTGAAATTTAGCAAAGGAGTCGTGGGAAAGGGGTGGACAGAATACATCAGGTTCTTTGCTCGGCACTGAATCCTGCTAATGCAAAGATGGTTTCGTTTGCATTTGTACCTGGGGGCATAGATGCCATATTTATACACAGGCCACTTTTAAAGGACTCTCAGACTCCTAACAGTTAATGCACATCAAAGTAAGGTATCACATATAGGAATTACTTATACACCAAGAGAGACATCCTTCACGAGGATTGTGGCCTTCAGAGCTTAACCCAAGAACATGAAGCTAACACAGGCAAGTTAGCTCTTGTCCTGGAATTCCTGTCTGGACTGGGCAAGCGAAGGACACATTACAGGACCTGCTTTTTCGAGTTTTCAACATCCTGGCTCCACCGCCATCACTAAAGCCACACCCACAGACACACAGAGGCAGATTTGAGACAGCCACGGATTGGAGTTACCACTGGCTTCACGCAGTGTGAACACATACCTGGGATGCTCTCTAATTTTCTTCTGAGCTCTTCATTTTCTTGTTGCAACGAAATAACCTCCTGCTCCAGCTCCTGGCATCGAGGGCAGTAGCCTTCTTCTTCCTCTTCCTCTTCCTCCTCTGGCAGCGTGGAGGAGGATGGGTGACCGTGGGACTCAGACGTTGCTGGAGAGGTCCAGCCACCTAAGGTGTGCACCGGGGAGGCTGAGAGAGGGTCCACATCAGCCAGGTGGCCATACTCGCTGACTGATGAGGTGTTTGGAGTGGGGAAGCTCCCCGAGAGCAGATAATTTTGGAGAGAGTCAGTGAATACTCTCAAAAAGGCAGAAGTTTGTTGTTTTCTTTGCATATATTGCATTTCTATGTCTATGTTGTCAGAGGTCTGACTCTGGACCCCTTTCACGATGTGACACTGGTCCTGTCTTTCGTGATAACTAGATCCTTCCTGCTTGACGCAAGAAATCATGGATTGGGAGTGGTTAGAGTCCAGAAGCTTTCCTCCACAATTTAAGAGACTAAGAACACGACTGCACTGCTGGGCAAAGGCATCCAGGATCATCCGGCTCTCTGGAATGAAACAAGAGAGACATCAGTGACCAATAGCCAGGCATGGAAGAAGCAAGGTCCTCCATTTTCAGCTTAACCTCACAATACAAAAGGCCCAGTGATGCCATCAAGAAATGATGCCCAGCTCCCTGCTGTTCTGTGGCCAGTGGGTGCCCCAGCCCTTATTTTGAGAAAAGCCCGGGAACCACGGGAAGATACCCCTCTCTGGTCTGCACAGGTCTGAACTCACACCTTTGGCTTCATTATATCCTTACTGTAACGAATCGAGCCAGCCACTGCAGACTCAATTCCTCATTGATAGGAGGCCTGACTGCAATCATTACTGCTATTTCTGGAGTGCCCTCTTGCCCTTGCTATTCATCAGCTGATACAATCCCTGCCACAACTCCGCAGCTCCCAGATGCAAACTGGAGTAGAGGTAAGTCCTTGTGAAGAGCTCACTAGAAATCTAAGGTAACACAGAGGGCTCTATAGGCAAAGGATGAGCATGAAACAAAACTGTCGCCAACACCCGGGCTCAACAGCCTTCCTAATGCGGAATGCTCATCAAGGTCAATGTTTAGAGAGATGCAGCAGCTCTATCTGAAAATGGGTTGTTTCTCCTCTCAGAGCCATTTGCACTGGACTGTCAAGTCTCCTAAATGGGGAAGAGGAATGAGTGGGGGCCATAAAGCCCACATACCTGAACCTAAGCACATCGGCAAGCAGTGGAAAGTAAAAAACAAAGAGAAACCAACCAACTTGCTACAAAGACAAAGAAAAAACTCTCCCATGTTGCAGGATGTTTGATCATACCATGAACCCCGAGATTGTGTCATTTACTGAAAAAAAACCTGTTTCTAATCTTGGTGTGGCTCAGTTTTAGCATACACTTTTAATCCCTCTGGCTGGAATACAGACACACCCTTAGTACACATCTTTAATCCCAAACAATGAATATAAAGTAAGCCCATAGAAGGAAGGAGCCAAGTTTGAAAGTGATGTCTAATTGACTGGTAGACAAAGTGACAAATCAGAGAAAGATCTGGTAGAATAGGATCCGCCCAACTCTCCAAAGAGTGCAGAGAGAAAAAGAGAAAAGGAGGCAGTTTAGCTGGGATGGTTGTATAGAGACAGGCTGTACAGACAGAACAAGCTAGACACAGAAGACAGAACGAGCAAGGGAATGAGAAGGGGCCGGATTAGAACACACGGCTAGAGTTAGTTTGGGACCAAGCAGAACAATTCAGGAAAAGCCCAGAGAAGCCCTATGGAATTAGTGTGGAGAGAAATTTTGAGCCAGAACAGCAGAGGTGAACCAGCCAACTAGAGACTAGAAAGAACTAGAAAGGGTGAGTCTATTCAGCAGCAAGTCTCAGTGGCTGAAAACATTCTAGGCCTAGACTAGATTGTATGGAAGCTAGAAACTTCCAGGACTAGGCCTAGGTAGCAGACTGAGGCAGTTAGCCTCAGAGACAACAGTTACCAATAGGAGTATTTTACACTCTTAAATTCTGAAAGCATTATTTAGTGCTGTCCAAAGTCATCTTATATATGAACTATAGCGGTTGCCTCTCCTCCCGCTCACCACCGTGTAGAAACAGATCTCACCAGCACAGAGTGGTACTTTTCAGGGCGTGTTCAGCAAGAGGAGGCTGCCTCACGTTTCTTCTTCCCTTTACGAGATTAATGGTAACAGACAAAACACTGGAGAACTTGGGTGCCAGAAATTCTTAATTGATGACAAAAATGTAGCTAGCTACTGACTTTCTCTGAAAACACTGGCTAGATACTTATGTTTTGTTTGGTCTGGGAAAGAAAAAAATGGATTCTTTTAAGTAAAACACAGTGAAATGAGGTCTTCTTTGGGGTAGAGAAGGCAGATGTAGTGAAAGTCCTCTAGAAAACTCAGTGTGTGATGAATGAAACCACGAGTCTAGCAGTCTGTGCTATCCAGGAGCTGCGCTGTGCTACAGAAGTATCGCCCCAGCTATGCAGGAAACCAAACAGGAGGGTCATTTAAACCCAGGAGCTGGAGACCAGCTTGGGCAGCACAGTGAGGCCCCTTCTCAGAAAACATGGTGGGGTGGGGTGGCGGAGGGAGGCAATGACACAAAGCAGAGACAGACACTGAACTTTTGTCTAAAACTCTACCATGGTTTCTTTCCTAGTGCATTTTAATGAAGTAGATATTGGGGAAGAGGGATCCAAGTGTCCTGATTCAGTTACTTAACTGGAAGACATAAAGAAATCCCAGCAGTGCCCCCAATATACTGAAGTATCCATTCCCCAAGTCTGTACAATGCTACCATTCTGGGGAATTCTGAGCACAAACTCTTCTGTCCAGGAGAGGACTACAGACTACACTGGGGTGGGAGACTCGGGTGATTACAGCATCTCAAATGTTATCCGCTGAGGTATGGGGAGACAGAGCAATTGGTAAAAGTGGTTGTCACACACACACACACAACACACACACACACACACACACAGATCCAGGCTCCATCTCCAGCACCCATAAGAGATGGATGTGGGTCCATGTTTGTAATCCCATCACTGGGAGATTAAGACAGAGCGGTTACTCTGGGACTCTCTGGCTGCCAGCCATCAAGTTTACCCTAATCAGTGAGACCTTGTCTAACTTCTAGGTGAAGAACTTGCTGTACAAGCTTGCGGATCTAAGTTCCATTCCAAGCACCTATAGAAGAGGTCAGGGGACAGGGGGCAACAAATGCCTATAGAAGTCCCAGCACTGGGGAGGGAGAGACAGGAAGCTATTTGGCACTTGCTAGCTAGCCAGTATAGCTCACCATCCAGCTCCAGGTGCATTGAGGGACCCTATCAAAGAAAATGGGGTGACTCTCTGTATAAGAACTGCCTGACTCAAAAGGCCCTGTGCCTTAGCTATTGGCAGTTGATAGCTCATGGAGAATGCTTTTTAGGGGGGATGTCCATGCTCCCGTGCATTGCCACACCCCCAGGCATATATAGATGGTGCTAACTGGACTTAGTGGGTTATTACAGAAAAGAAGGCATTACGCTGGGAGATGCACATATAGGTCAGGAGACAGAGAGGAGCTGGCAGGGGGAATGAGGGATAGATGTGATCATATTTTTTTGTTCCTATTATTATTCCTATGAATTTGCAAACATAAAGAATAGGATAGACAATTGACCTCTGGCATCCACTCCCCCCAACTCCTCCACACGTACACACAACCAACCCCCCCCCCCCCCCCCCCCCCCCGCAACACAGAACCTTTTGTTTTAATAGTGTTTTCAGATTTATTCAACCAAGGCAGGGGGTGAAAACAAGACCACCTTTGAAAGGCTAAAGTTCTGGGACTGCTTTCTTCTTGGTACATTTCCTTACTTTCTCTTCTTAAAAAAAAAAAAAAAAAAAAAAAATCTATGTGTGGAGGGATGTGTACCATATCACCTGTAAAGGTCAGAGGATAACCTCAGGTGTCAGCACTTCCTACCTTGTTGGAACTCTGTCATTGCTGCATATACCAGCCTTGCCCAGCAACACTCAGAGATTCTCCATTTCCTTCTCCTATCTTGCTGTATAGGGGTGCTGGGGTTTCAGGCTTGTGCTACAGCATTTGGCTTCATACACTTGCAAGACAAGCAATTTACCCACGGAACCATCTCTCTAGACTACTTCCTGATCTGGGGAGCAATACCACCCTAGTCTTCCTTAGATTCTCCCTCAACAAGGTCAAGGCCTAGGAATCTTTCCACGGACCTCTCTGAAGGCCTATGCTGGTCCCCTCTCACTTGGAATATCTAGTCAAACACATGCACCATGGGGCTAGAGCTCAGGAGTGTGGACCATCTCAGTAAAGACAAAACAAGGTTGGCAGAGAACATCATGGCTCAGCTCAAAAACTGAACTCAAACCTGGTCATTGATGAAGGCAGAGTCCTGCTCTGTACCGTTGTCCAGAACCCTAAAGATTCTTGGGTGCCATTTCTTTATTGAACCACACAAGTGGAGAGGTGTCTCACTCTTGCTATTTATTTTACTTCCTTGTTTTTGTTCTTTTATTAGTAAAATCAAAGGGTGGTATTGATTGGAGATGTTCACCTCTACCGCAAGAGCGGTTTTCATTCCGTTTAATCCTATAATCCCACACAAGACCTTATGTTGTATTTACTGTTTGCATTTTAATCATCGTGGCCCCAATTGATTTACAGCTCATACACCTCTACCATAACCTTGACAAAAGGGAGGAACACAAAAGGAGAGGCTAAAACAGAACCTTCTAGAAAGAGCTGCTCAAATACATTTGTTCAGTGTCCTACAATACACTGAGTAGTTTTAATCATATTGATGAATCACATTATGGCATAGATTTCTAAGGGGAAAAAAAATCTGACTTAGGGACAAGCGTGATTTGTTTTCTTAATTGAAGGATAAACTCATAACATGCTGAGAAAAAATCATTATGTAATATACTACATTATGAAGATAATCTATTAAAGTGCACTCAGAAAATCAGAGAATGGCAATGATCACAGAATAGTTTTTGCCTGCAGATTTAGAAAGGCAGGTTTTAAAAGGTTCTGAATTTGCTCTCAGAACCAATCTATAGAAGAATAACCATTGTAGACTGTTAAGGTTGAACTTCCTCTCTTTTCAAAACCATGACATATCTGGGCAGTATATTTTAACACCAACATGCAGAAGAGTGTGATGAAAATATTAGCATTGCACTTGGGGGAAGGGAGCCTCTTAATTCATACGCACCACAATCAGCAACACTTCAACTTCTGGACAGACCTACAGACAGATATGCAGGAGCTGCGCAGTCCCTTCCCACTGAGAAACAGAAATGTTCTGTCCCCGTGAATCCAACTGGATGACTGCAGACCCTGGAGTCTTAACTGAGCAAAGCATGAACATGGACTTTTCATTTTCTTGACTGTTTTTTTAAATCTCTTGTCATAGAGTGCCTCACACTCTGGAAGCATAAAGTCAACAGTCTACAAACGGACTTTTTAAAGGACTGTCTATCCCTAATGTCCCCATGATGTTAATAAATCACAATTCCAAAGCCCTCTGGACGACCACTTAGCATGCTTTACAGCACAGCCTACTGGGAGATAACAGCATGCTGTGGACTGTGCCCACCCTCACTCTAAAGCCTAAACTCACAATTATTATTATTTTTTTTGTAATTAAGATTTCCATTTCTTGAGATTCTTCTGCACTTGTGGTTTTAATCCATCCTCAATCTGATAAGTGCCTGAGAGGAGGATGGGAAGCAGGCTATCACACAACGCCTCTTCTCTACTCTAACGGCCTTCTTTGTAGGGAAAGCTGCGCACAGAATGTGCCCATCACAGCTGATCCCTCAGAGAATTCTGCCTCTGCGAGGGAGATCACAGCATTGAAGATTAGTGGTAACCTTTTGATTTTAGCTCAGCCAAGGGTAAAATACATTAATATTAAAAATGTAGACGCAGAAAAATTTTTAGTGACCTACTCTGTAGCCACACGTTACATCTACCAAAGGACTTCCAATTACTTCAAAAATCGAGGGTTCCCTTAAAATGTTAACCTCTTTGTAAGAGGACTTCATGGCATGATACAGGAGACAGAAGTTAGAAAATTAGATTGTCTTGGAAAACAGG
>JADRCD010217292.1:48123-58919 GCA_019843815.1 Montemys delectorum
CTTCTTCTTCTTCTTCTTCTTCTTCTTCTTCTTCTTCTTCTTCTTCTTCTTCTTCTTCTTCTTCTTCTTCTTCTTCGTTTGTTTGAGACAGGGTTTCTCTGTGTAACCCTGGCTGTCCTGGAACTCACTCTGTAGACCAGGCTGGCCTTGAACTCAGAAATCTGACTGTCTCTGCCTCCCAAGTGCTGGGATTAAAGGCGTGCGCCACCACCGCCCAGCTACAGGCAGCTTCTTAGCCTGCATCGAAGAGAATGGCTTTCTTAGCTGTGGGCACCTGTAATTCAAATTCATAGGACACAGAGATCCAGTCTGGACAGCTTAGTAAGACTCTGTAGTATAGCTCAGCGGTGGAGTACTTACTCAGCATGCTCTGGTCCTCTGGAGTTCAGTCCTCAATAATCAAAAAGAAAAAGAGAAAAGAAAAAAAAATTCTCATTATTCTTTAGAATATAACATGGGCACTCCTCACTCTCAAGCGTGGAGCAGTATACCCCTTTAAATTGTGACTATCACTTCTCCCTCCTGGGTTATACTGAACCTAGGAACTGTGTGTGAATGTGTGGAGCAGAGCTCCCTGAAGAGGCAGCCCCTATTAAAGATCCCACAAGGTGCTCGACCTTGGCTGACCAGAACACTGTGATTGTGGATTGATGGACAGACACTCAGGGTTCCTTAGGCCCGTTACTCATCTCAACCCTGTATCTGTTCTAACATCCTTGTGAGCCAGTTAAGGTCTCTCGGTGAGTCACTAACCTTAAGGGACCTGTGGCTTCCGCCGCTCTAAAGCTAAGAGAATTCTGACATCTCGGCCCCGTAGAGAAGATTTCCAGACCTCCTTCCTGCCGAGCCGTAGCTTCTTCGCAGTTGTCTAGCAGTGATCTTGAAATGTGTCTGTTTATCACCCTCTTTGTTCTGTGGCTGTAACAAAGCCTAGTCTACAGTGGAACGTGCTGTTCAGTCAGTGTCCTAGCCCACGGTTGCTGTCTTTGCCTAAGAATAAGCTGTTTTCTTTCCCCCTTGAATGCCAAAGTGGTTGCTTTACAACTCTTTGGTACAAACATAGTAGAGCTAAGCACTTAACAAAGTCATAAGTAACATTTAGTAAACATCATGCTCTGCTCCATGGTTGAATCATAGGACAGTGACTTTGCCATTATCTGCTCTTGGGGGCCTTACAGAGACTGATCAGATGGTAATTACACTCATGCTTTATATTTTTTTTAGATATTTACTCTTATCTCAAAAATATGAGATAGTGACCTTTTGAAAGCCAAGGGGCTATATATGGACAGGGTGAGTTTTTGATTGGCAGCATGTCAACTCCTTGAGCCATCCAGAATATAGCTTTTAAATAATAACTCAGCCACGGGAAATGCTTTTTATTGCACCAATTTCAAAGATATTTAATGAGCTTCTGATTGACTGTTTGATCTCCCAATGTTTTGTGCTACTTTTAATTCATTTCGTATAATAGAAAAAAAAGTAATTGGAATAAAATTTTGTGACAAGATAATGACCTTCCACTTTGAAATTAAATGTCTGATTAGCTTCAACATTTTAATGCCGAGATGATATTGCAGCAGGCAAAGAAACCTGTGTACTGTCATTCCATAGGAAGTGACTGAGAAATACGCCTTTGCTTTATTTATTGCATGGTGAAAGGGCGTGGTGGCTAAAGAATCGTAGACATGGAAGCCTAGAGGAAACGCTGCAGTCTGACTGAACCCATGTCTCTAGTTTTTAATAACTCTGCTACATGGTTGTACAAGTCCTGTTTCAATACCAGTGATGGAGATCTCACTGCCTCCAAATACATCATCCATTCACCTGGAGATTAGCCAAAAATATTTATTGTGTGTTTACTATGTGCTAGGTGCCTTTATGGGCACCGAGGGATACAATGGTGAAACATACCAGGGTCCCTTGAGGGAGTGAGAAGATAATAAATTAGTCACCAACTTGCAAATTTTTGAGAGCTGTAATTATTGAGAAAGGTGGGCAAAGGGTGTTCTTGTTCAGCCTCTTTTCCTTCCACATAGCTAAGGAAGCCTCCAACCTGCTACGTGGTAGAGGGTGACCTTGAAAACAGGGAAGACAGCCGTTAGGTGGGGTGGTTTGAAGAGCTGAAAGAAAGGCAAGAGGTTAGGTGTGTCAGGCAAATGGCAGAACAAAGGGCTGAGAGCAGCGGGTGGAGGCTGAGCAGGGCCAGGTTTGCCAAAAGAATATCAGAGAGTTGTTCTAACTGCAGTGCGGACTCTGGAGGGACCTGAGCTGTGGAGTGACATGACCAGATTTATGTTTTTTAAAGTCTAATTCTCAGCCAAGCAGTGGAATTGCACCCTTTAATCCCAGCACTTGGGAGGCAGAGGCAGAGGGATCTCTGAGTTTCAGGCCAGCCTGGTCCCAAAGTGAGTTCCAGGACAGCCAGGGCTTCATATACAGGGAAACCCTGTCTCAAGAAAACAAACAAAACAACAGAAAAGATAATTTTCAGAAAAGGTACAACTGTGACTCTTATAAAGACATAAAAACAAACATGCTAGAGCTTTTATTTGGTGTACTGGACAGCCTTATGGTTTCAAAGGAGATCACATATTAGTGTCGAGAGCAGAAAGGAAGGTTAACAAAATGTATAGATTCATTTTCCATGGGAAGTGAGCAAAGGAGGAAGGGAGCCTTTCCCAGAAAGGATAACTTGAATGTCTAGTAGTTATCTGAGCTTGAAAAAAACAAAACAAAAATAAAGAAAAATAGGGCCAGGTGGTGGTGGCACACACCTTTAATCCCAGCACTTGGGAGGCAGAGGCAGGCGGATTTCTGAGTTCGAGGCCAGCCTGGTCTACAGAGTGAGTTCCAGGACAGCCAAGGATACACAGAGAAACCCTGTCTTGAAAAAACAAAAAAAAACAAAAAAATAAAAAAATTTAAAAAAATAAACAAAAATAAAACAACAACAAACTAAAACCAGTGAAAGGCAGAGAGCATCAGCAGGTAACTACAACAGAGAGTCATTAGGCACCAAAGAATGACCCGATGAAATCCAGTATTTTCTGCACTGCTTTTTCAAAAAAAACCAAAAGAACTATTTTAAAGATTATTTCCGATTCACAGGAGGTTGAAACGATGATATAGAGAAGTTACAGGTGCCTTGTGTCTAGTTTTTATCAGGAGCACACCTTGTGCTTTCTTTAATAAGTATGCTGCATGAAACATACGCCCCTTTGAGGTTTCTCACATAACTCAATGCCATTGAGACCCACCTATGTGGGCTGCACGCATCAATAGTTTGCTCCTTTTTATGACTTCATAGGAGCCCTTGGTATGGATGCACTCTATGCTTTTAGCCAGTCCTTTGTGTGTGTGTGTGTGTGGGGGGGGAGACGTTACTGTGCTAACAGTCTGGGGTGATTATATACTTATACCAACCTGAACAATGCCGTGCAGGTATTTTGTGTGGAGGTAAGTTTGGTTTGGTTTTGCTTGGTCTGCTTTTTCCAAATAGGGTTTCTCTGTCCTGGAACTTGCTCTGTAGACCAGGCTGGCCTCAAACTCAGAGATCTGCCTGCCTCTGGCTCCTTCGTGCTGTGATTAAAAGGATTAAAGGGACTAAAGGTCTGTATGTACTGCCTGCCGCATGGCAAGTCTTATTCTCTGTGGCCAAGTGGCTAAGAATGTGTTGTTGGTGTGCTTTACTGTGTCTTAACAATTCTCTCTCTCTCTCTCTCTCTCTCTCTCTCTCTCTCTGTCTTTACAAGATTTGTTTGGCAGCAGACAGACAGTTTTCAAATCAGCAGCTGTGTGATCCTTTTAAAATAGAATTGTGCTTCTCTTGGGTGAGTGTGGTGATATTTGTACACCTTTAATCCTCCCAGCATTTGGGAGGCAGAAGCAGGCAGACTCTGTGAGTTTAAGGCCAATCTAGTGTACATTGTGATATCTAGGACAATCATAGGGCTACATAGTGACACCTTGTAGAGAGACCCTGTCTTAAAACAAAACAAGACAAAACAAAACAACCATACATAGATACACACACACACACACACACACACACACACACACACAAAAGCAGCTTCCAATCCCCCCTTCATTGTCTTCCCCCTCCATGACTACCCTTTGCCTCTCAGAGCATGCTCCTCTCTCCACTGCAGCCTCACTGGTCTTTTTGAACAGGTCAAAGGTATTTTAGCTGATGTGCTTTCCCCTGGATTGTATACACAGCTCTTCTCCTTATCTCTTGTAGGCTTTCCTGTGGTATCCTTGTCTCAGTGAGGCCTTCACTAGGCTCCCTGTCCCTCTCTTGTTCTACACACACACACACACACACACACACACACACACACCACACCACACCTCCCTTCCTATCTAGCCCTGTCACTGTCTGTCATACTATGAGGTGCCATTGTGGTGAGATTATAACTCCCTTTCAGGAAGGGAGGTCTGCTGAGTCAGCATGTAGAATAGTGCCTAGAACATGATGGAGTGCCCCCCCCCCCAACCTGCTGGGTGAGGAATGGCTTTAAGAGCTGTGGAAGCAGCTGGAGGAAGTGCTAAGATTACAGAGATGGGGAGGCAGCCTTGGTGCTAGAGGGAAGAGAACACAGGCAGAGTGTTTCAGGAAGTGCATGTGTAGTCAGCTCCTAGCACAGGAAAGGTGGTCTTTGTTTGGAACTTAAATGTCCTCGTTTGCTTTTCCTACCTGTTGGCCTTAGGATTACCTAGGGGAGGCTCAGTCTTCTCATTATTCTGCTCCTCTCTCCTTTCCTTTCTGTAAAGGAGGGTCTGTAGAGCCTGTGTGGGAAAGTGATATCCTTTTCAAGAGTGTATAAAGGCAGTCATTTTAAAACATTTCAATTACTTTGTCTTATCATCAATAGTATTCTAGATTCACGAGAACTCTTATAAATAGTAAGAGACCCCAAGGGGGGAAGACAATGGAGGGGAGAAGGAAGCTGATTGTGTGTGTGTGTGTGTGTTTTGAGACAATCTCACTACAAGGTGTCATAAAGGAGCCTAGCCTGAGGTACTCACAAGGACTAGAGATTATGTGGTGCAGGGTAGACATGCATGCCCCTGAGATGTTATTAGCAGTCCCCTTCAATCTGCCTCCCTCCTGTTCTAGTCTCCATGTCCATCCGTTTTGCTGGAGTCTGCCTGTTCCTTGCTAGTCCACATGGCCCCAGAGGTTGTCAGCTGTATGTAGAATATCTATTTCTTATCAGATTCGGAGGTGTCAGCATTGAGCACCACTGCCTAATTGGGTCTTGATGATGGATGGTTTCATCCATGAACACTTCCAATATTACAATGTGAGTAGCATTTCCCTTGAAGCAAAGAGAAAAACAAAGAGTTTCAAGAGATTTCCCACACCCACAGCTCATTTAAAAAGTTTAACTGAAAATTCTCTCCAATTTAACCAAAGTAGATGGAACAAATTTAATCGCTTAGTTTCTTTTTCTTTTTCTTTTTTTCTTTTCTTTTTCTTTTCTTTTCTTTTCTTTCTTTCTTTCTTTCTTTCTTTATTTATTTATTTATTTATTTTTTGGTTTTTCAAGACAGAGTTTCTCTGTGTAGCGCCCTGGCTATCCTGGAACTTACTCTGTAGACCAGGCTGGCCTCGAACTCAGAAATCCACCTGCCTCTAACCGTTTAGTTTCTTATTCTTCATTTCCCTTCAAAGCCTAAGGAAAAAAATCACTTCCAAAGAACAGAAATCACTGTGGACAGAAATGGTAAATGTTTGAGATATTTAAGAAAACAAAATGGGATAGTGAAGCCCGGGCAGAGAAGAAAAGAAAGCATAGAAGATAGATAGCAAAGAGACAAAGTGTGTGTGATCCAGGTCTTCAGTTACTATGGCAAGATCAGTTTCCGAGGTGCCCCCGCCGATGCCGGCTCTTTCCCTGCCTATGGACCGTATTGTAATGGAAAGACCAGGTGTGTGATGGTTTGTATATGCCCAGCAGGGAGTGGCACTATTAGAAGGTGTGGCCCTGCTGGATGTATAATGCTAAA
The DNA here is from genome assembly GCA_019843815.1 of Montemys delectorum. NCBI lineage: Eukaryota > Metazoa > Chordata > Mammalia > Rodentia > Muridae > Montemys > Montemys delectorum. Next base: position 54,139 of record JADRCD010217292.1, read on the forward strand.
AATATAGTCAACTTCGTAAGTGACTGTGAGGGTTCAAAGGACGCTAGCTGCAAAGCTCTTAGCCTATGGAAAATGCTTAATAAACAATAAGCATGGCTGTTCAGCTAATAGGACATTTGCTGCCAAAGCCATGAGTTGAAGCTTAAAGATTAATGTATGTACATGCAAGTGTGCTTGCACACAGGTCTTCTAGCGTGTTACAGGTCATAGTGTGATGGTTTCTATTTGCTCAGCCCAGGGAGTGGCGCTATTAGGAGGTGTGGCCTTGTTGGAGTAGGTGTGTCACTGTGGGCGTGGGCTTTAAGACTGTCATCCTAGCTGCCTGGAAGCCAGTGTTCTGCTGGCAGCCTTCAGATGAAGAACTAAAGAACTCTCAGCTCCTTCTGCACTATGCCTGCCTGGATGCTGCCATGTTCCTACCTTGATGATAATGGACTGAACCTCTGAACCTGTAATCCAGACCCAACTCAGTGTTGTCCTTATAAGAGTTGCCTTGAGCCAGGCAGTGGTGGCGCACACCTTTGATCCCAGCACTTGGGAGGCAGAGGCAGACAGATTTCTGAGTAGGAGGCCAGCCTGGTCTATAGAGTGAGTTCCAGGACAGCCAGGGCTACACAGAGAAACCCTGTCTCGAACAACAACAACAACAACAACAACAACAACAACAAAAACAACAACAAAAAGAGTTGATTTGGTCATGGTGTCTGCTCACAAGAGTAAAACCCTAACTAAGACAAGATGATACTGTGTCTTAGCGTTTAAGCTGAGGTTTAATCTCACAGTACCACAGGAGCATGGTCTTCCACAGAGAGGTTCCTGAAGTGAGCCAGCGAAATACAGTCCTAGGTTTTGGCAACTTTAGGCTTTGTAATAACACACAGAGTATCTAAATTAATCCGTACCGTCAGTCCCTCAGCCCCAAAAGCAACTGGATTTGTCTGGTTGCTTGGAGTATTTCATAGCTTGTTAACAAATTTGCTGTGAACAGCTATAGTTCTGTTGGCTTTGGAAACCTGTAGAAAAATGTTTTTAGTGCCAAAAAAATATTTTTTTTTTCTAACTAATTTTTCCACCATCTAGGTTGCTAGGTGCTTTGGGTTTGTCTTCTAGGCTGGGAAATAAAGGTTTGTTTGTTTGTTTGTTTGTTTGTTTTATTTTAAATTTATTCTTCTGTCTTTGTCCACAGCTGGTGTTAATTTCATGGATTGCACAGAGATTAATAATGAGTTGCTAGGCACTGGGATTGTTCAGTGGTCAAGATCCTTGATGCTAAACCTGCTGACCCAAGTCCAACCTCTAGGTCCCACGTGGCAGACGGAGGAAACCAGCTACTGAAATCTGTCCTCACTCACTAAAACAAATAAATAAATATTTAATAGTGATTTACTGTTGCCTGTCACTCGAACTTCTGGGTGATGCTCCCTACCGTTGCGGCATCAGATGGGGCTGACAACAGGGCTTAGCTGCTTTGTTTGATCAGGGACTTTCAAGAGCTTCCTGAGGCTGCCGGAGCAAAGTACGACAAACAATGTCTTGAGCAAGATGTATTTTTTTAGGGCTCAGGAGGTTAGAAGTCCAAAGGCCAAGCTGAGTGCTATATTGTACCTGTAGTCCAGCTACTCAAAATGGCTGAGGCAGGAGGATCACTAGAGACCAAGAGATCAAGGCCAGCCTGGAGAACACAGGAAGACCCCATGTATCTAATTTACTCTTATCCTTATTCTGAACATAGTACTTGATCAAAACACTTTAAAAAGGACGAAGGGCTTATTCTGGTTCATGATCTTAGAGGGTTTCGTCTGTAATTGCTTGATCCTGTTTGCTTGGGCCGAGCATCATGGCTGTTGGAACGTGTGGGGCAGTGTGAGGAGAGAGAGCTGTAGCTTCATGCTAGACTGTAGGAAGAGACGAAACACAGGAAGACACAAGAGCAAAATAAGACCCTCTAGAGTACCCTACATTGACTGACTTCATACAACTGCCTCCGCCTCCCGTCCTCCAAAGCCTGTCAGTAACCCATCAAAGAATGAACCCATTCTCTGGGTCAGCCCCCTTGTCCTCCAGTCTTCTCTGGAAACATTGCAGACACAGCCCGAGGTGAGCTTTACTCCTCTCTCAGTCTAATCAAATAGGCAAGATTCAAGGCAGTGTTGAACCCACATGACATCAGCAGGACTGGCTCCTTGTGGGAGCTCTACGGGAGAGTCTGTTTGCTTCTTTCCTACCTCCTGCTGGTTGGTTGCCGGCAATCTCTGGACTTCCTACCTAGTTTCCACCTTTACCTTTACTCAGAATTCCCCACTGGAAACTTTTCTTTGAGTCCAAGTTTGAGTCACTTGACTTACAGTTCTTTTTTTTTACTATAGTCCTGGCATAGCCTCATAGACTAGGCTATAATGATCTCTACTAGTTAGCAGAATGAATCATGGCAAAAGATCAAATCTTGATTTTTAAGCTTTTTGGAGTCTTTATAACTTAACCTATGTGCATAGACGACTTGAAGGCAGATGCACCCCAGTGGGCATAGCTTTTGGTTCTCAGTAGCTTACAGAGCACAAGGCCAGTGCATGTGTCTACTGCAAACAGGCATCATCATACTCCAGCAACATAAACTATATGTTACTGAGGATCCCTGGGATGCTAAGGATGTTCCCCTCTTTTCTGTAGTCCTACGAACAGAAATTATGGGCAGTGGGGCTGGCGAGATGGCTCAGCGGGTAAGAGGACTGACTGCTCTTCCGAAGCTCCTGAGTTCGGATCCCAACAGCCACATGGTGGCTCACAACCACCGGTAATGAGATCTGACACCCTTTTCTGGTGCGTCTGAAGACAGCTGCAGTGAATTACACCAGAGTGAGCGGGGCCAGCAGAGGTCCTGAGTTCAATTCCCAACAGCCACACACATGATAGCTCATGGCCATCTGTACAGCTACAGTGTACTCATACACATAAAAATAAATAAAATAAATCTTTAAAAAAAAAGAAATCACGGGCAGCAAAGTTATTTAGGTTTTGGTTCTCAGAAAAATCACTAAAGACACGCTTGAGCATAGTGAGTCAACCAGTCTAACTCTCTGGGGGAGAATTTTGGAAATCCTGATAATCAGACCTCTCTTCTAGATTAAAACCAAATCTCTGGGATGAGACTTTGACATTGGTAGCTTAAAAAAAATCTATCTAGGAAGCTAGGTATAGTGGCTCATGTCTGCAATCACGTCAATTTGTAATGTAGAGTGGGTTTCTGTGAGTCTGAGGATAGCTTGGGCTACAGAACAAGACCTGTCTCAAACACAAACCGACACTCTTTAGTTTGTCTGTCTATGTCTGTCCTGGTATTGACTGTGTAGCCTAAGGTAGCTTCCGGCTCGCGGCCAGCCTCCTGCCTCAGCCTTCTGAGTGCTGTGATTATAGATATGACCAATCATGCCTGACTATCCGGTTATTTTCAGAACCACTGATTGAGGTAATAGCATTGCACATGTCACAGTATAGGCTGGTCGCTGGGGCGACAATGATGCCTTTAAGATACCTGAGAACATTGTCATTTGTGACTAAATATACATCTCTGGGGACAAAGTTACTGTAGTTAGAGAGCAATTACATTTTTTTTTTCACATCTGTGCTAGGGACAAAGTCCAAAAGAAATGAATCCAGCCCAGAGGACTGAGACTCCAAGCAACAGGTTTATTAGGTCTAAAAGAGGCACAGACCTTTCTAAAAGAGTGGAATTCACAAGGCACAGGTAGCCTTTCGTTGGAGGTCAAGGCAGCAATTTAAACTTTCAGTCCTTTATATTATTACTTTTGGTTGCAAGGGACTGAAATCCAAGTCAAACTAGATTTAGGGCAGAGGGAATTTATTATCTTCTACCATGCCCAAGGTTGATGTGGAAGGAAGGAAGGGAGGGAGGAAGGAAGGAAGGAAGGAAGGAAGGAAGGAAGGAAGGAAGGCAGACATTATCCTTGGGATTAGAAACAAGTTCACTGGTTGCAGATTTTTTCTCTTCATCTTGTTTTCACCTCTCAATTTGCAGCAGCTATGACCCACTACAGAAATATAGCTGCTGTGCCATCCTATACCCTTTCATTACTGACTGAAGTCATTCCATGGGATTGCTAGGGTGCCCAGGACAGCCCTGGAACTGCACATGGGGAGATGTGATTCCCCTCACCATGGAATGAGAAGGAGACAAGCGCATCTGCTTTCTCCCACATCTCTTCCAGAGAAAAGAAAAGAAGTGTTTCTCTTTTCAGATTTCTGGGGGTAATTAAAAATGTTCTCTAAGTCAAGTAGATGACCTTCTGTGAAAGTGTAAAAGCCAAAACCTAGGGACAAAGTCCAGGAATGTCAAAAGTGGTAGCCAGGTGGTTTTCAAGACATGCTTTCTCTCTATCTCTCCTTCTAATTGGGGAAGCTCAGAGGGATTGATCCTGACTCAGACTTGTTCACAGATGTACCAGTGCACACAGACTGTCTGCTCTCTGCACACCGGCTATTACCCAGGCGTGCCTTCACTGAAACATCTAAGACAGTTCCCTCTCCTTTAATGAAAGAGCCTAGTTTTCACCCCACTTGGGTGTCCACACTCTTCAGGGAAGGTCATCTGTGGATGCAGAAGACAAAAGATAGACGCATAGGTATTACCTCTTTCTTGGAAAGCCCAATCCTTGAACTTATGAGGACACAGGTCTTTCAAAGTTTATGCTGGCATAAGTGTTCCAGATCTGCTTTCCAATACAGCTTTGCTTTTCTATAAAGTTGAGAGGACTTCCCCCCCCCCC